>JAMQGT020015146.1:0-11184 GCA_024447675.2 Pterophyllum scalare
ACTCCTGTGTGGGTGGGTTGAGCGGACCATGCTTCTTTGAAGCCCAGCCGTGTTGGCGTTGGCCACCCCGACCGTGGGATTAGTTCCCTGTGGGACAGTTCTGCTGTACGTAGTGTGAACTTTTACTACCATGGCTGCTGAGACGTATTTCCAGGGCTGTGATGAAGTTAAAAATAAAGGAGTGAAGACACTAAAGTGTGTGATCATTTACAACATGGAAGAAGCTGCAGCAAGCTGAACAGGTTATGGGCCCAGGCGCAACACAGAAGGAAGATGGCAGAGGTTAACTTTTGATGTAGAAGGAAACAACTACGAACTGTAGGAGGTAAAGTTCCTCGGCCACATGAGACTAATTGGCTTAAAGGATACAATCCTGCTGATCCAGATCCATGAAAGAATGCAGAATGCTACACGGAGCTAATTCAATTTCTTGATGACAAAAGCCTGTCGTTGGTGATGGAGAGAGATGATGGCAAAAAGGCGCTACAAATTCTACGGAGTCATTACGCCAGTCAGGGTAGGCTGAGGATCATTGCCCTGTACACAGAGCTAACGTCTCTCAGAAGAAGCCAGACGAGACTGTGACAGACTGAAAAAGCAGGAACTGCCCCGAGAAACACCAAAGAAGTGACGGACTGACAATAGCGATGATTCTGAAGGGCCTCCCAGAGTCGTACAAACCTTTCTTCATCCGCACGACGCAGAGCAGCGAGGAGTTAACGTTTACAACGTTCAAAACCAAACTCCGAAGCGAAATTCTGAGGCCACCGAGGCGGAAGCCTTCTGCCACCTGGCTATGCCTAGAAACTCTGCTCAGCTCGTGTCTTCACCCGGGTGTCCAGAACATGCTGTAAATGCTTATTAATTTAAGTTAGTGCAGTCAACTTCATTTATTCTAGTTCTTTTTCACTGTTTAGTATTTAGTTATTTGTATTTTCCCTCACATTTAATTATATTTAATGACTTATTGTCAAGGTTTCACCTGCAGGACACAGTGAAAGATTTTAATGGTTTAATGAAGCGTTTCATTGAACACCAATGGCCACCAATGTATTACACTGGACCTACTCTCTTTAGCTAAGAATCTAGGTAGAGCTTTGGCCCCTTGTTAATGTATTTCCACAGGGTGGGGCTCCAGAGCACACACATCTCATTTAGATTTATTTGCCTGAGAAAATTTGTCATAGACTATAAAATAAACATAACTGATTAAATGACACTAGAAGAACAGGATGTTCCTTTGGGTCCATCTCTATCCATAACAGATGCCAGGACAGGACCACACAATGATAGAACGGAGACTCCGAGGTCATCTCAACACCCAGCTGCTGAAACTCTCTGTCTCCACATTTCTTGTTTTGTATATGATGTAACCAAGATTGATAAGCTGTGACTACATGAAACTGTGAGCTGAAAGAGAAGGTGTGAGTGCTTCATGTAATATCCAGTTCCAGACTGGATAGGACATGTGGTTTCTGACCCAGATTCATCTGTAAACTGTTTGAAAATGGCTTAATTAAATGTAATAATTGAACTTTTATTCCGTTGTTTTGTCTCATTCCTGTTCGATAAACGAACACGCAGAAACATAAAAGACTTAAGCAGCAGCTCAGATATTATTTTTTCCAAATGTCTTCAGTAACAACAGCGGTATTCCAAAGCAGTATTCCCAGCAGGGTTCCTAGGGTAAGGGAGAGGACAGGCAGTTCAGTACAAAGTGTACAGATAAGCAGATAAGTTAGCGCAGTATTGCAAGAGGCCTGAGCTGTATTACTACCTAACTAGGACAGGTAGAAAATGAAGAGATTAGATGAGGCTGGATTCAAGTACTGTAATGTACTTTTCTGCATTTTTGCCACATACTTATTCAAACTACTTGTTACATTTAAGAATCTGAATTTGATTTTAAGTATAAAACACATCTGTAGTCCCAAATGCAAACACTCAGTGAACTGTTAAAATTGACCTTTAAATCCTTAATTTAATGTTGTGAACGTTACTTCAGTTCTGTTTAAATGATCATGTCCAGTGTTTGCGTTTAAAGGTGGAGCTCTTAAAGGTGGAGCTTACAGGTGTAACAGGCCACCATGACTGACAGTCCTGCAGTGGAAAAGGCATCACAGGTTTGTTGTTCAGGTGTTCAGAAAATCAATCCTTTATGTTTGCAGTCTATGATCATATAAATGCACCATAAATTCAGATTACTGTCTCTTATCAAAATGCAGAAAATATGAGACTTTATATGTATTTTAAAGTTTGCTAAGCTAAAATGATTTCATGTGTTATTAACTTAACTAGAGGTCTTTTAGATGAGTATCTATTTTAAGTTCTGTAACTTATCTTTATGAAGAACTGCACACTCGAGTAAAGAAGTTAGTCTACTCGGACCCTTTTAAGTTTAAAGTAATTTCTTTTTTAGGCGAAGGGTTTGCTTTCTTTAAGTGAAACCAGTTCATCACATTCCTGAAATAATCCATCTACATCTTCAGTACAGGTCAGAGGCACTTTACCTTCACTGTACACACTGTAAATAAGTGTCTAAGCTTAATAAAGGTCAGACTAGCCCAGGGGTGGCCAACTCCAGGCCTCGAGGGCCGGTGTCCTGCAGCTTTTAGATGTGTCCCTGATCCAACACACCTGAATCAAATGGCTGAATTACCTCCTCATTATGCAATCAAGTTCTCCAGAGTCCTGCTAACGTCTTCTATATGTGATTCAGGTGTGTTGGATCAGGAACACATCTAAAACCTGCAGGACACCAGCTCTCGAGACCTGGAGTTGGCCACCCCAAGACTAGCCCAATGAAATGTGGATAAACATGTTTTACAGCTTTGCAAATGCTGGCAATGTCATGGTCCTGGGCCTGTGGCTTAGTGTTTTCAGTTATTTTTCCCTGTTTTTTGATTCCTTGTTTTCTTTGGTCCCTGGTGTTTCCCCCCTGTGTCATGTTCTGCGTGTTCCTGGTCCTGTCCCTTCCTGGTTTATTTTGATAGTCCTGTGTTCCCCTTGTCTCATGTCTAGCTTTGCTTCCCCCTGTGAGTTTCCTGATTTGCTTCACCTGTTGTGTCCAGCTGTTTTCCCTTGCCCCGATTGCCCTCCTGTGTTCTTAAGCCTCCGTTGTCTTCCGTTCCTTGTCGCGTCGTCCTTCATTGTGCCCTTCCGTGTTCCCCGTTCTGTGCTCCAGTTGCTTGTCTCCCTCCCTGGCACCATTTTTGGTTCTGTTTTTGTTCCTGTTTTTGCCTAATAAACCTGTGTATCCCCCTTACCTCTGTCTGGCGTGTTCTGCATTGGGGTCCTGCCATCATCCTGCCTGCCACACAGCTGTTCCATGACAGGCAAGTTCACCTCTGAACTCTGGAATGAAACACATGCTTGACTTGCTGATAAAGCCCTCACCTGACTGAACTGAGAGAAACCAGGAAACATCTCATTATTCTTCCTACAAACACACAGACCATCAGAACTACACATCAGTTAGTTAACCTGCAGGAATGTCTTAAAGACATAAAGGCCTGGATGACCTCTAACTTCCTGCTTCTAAATTCAGATCAAACTGAAGTTCCTCTGCTCAGCCCCACAAATCTTAGAAACATGGTGTCAAACCAGATACTTCCTCTGGATGGCATTACCTTGGCCTCCAGCAACACTGTGAGAAATCCTGGAGTCATTTTCAGGCCCCTCTTCTGTGGAACCAGCTCCCAGCTTGGATTCAGGAGACAGACACCCTCTCTATTTTTAAGATTAGG
Organism: Pterophyllum scalare; assembly: GCA_024447675.2. Classification (NCBI taxonomy): domain Eukaryota; kingdom Metazoa; phylum Chordata; class Actinopteri; order Cichliformes; family Cichlidae; genus Pterophyllum; species Pterophyllum scalare. Next base: position 3,747 of record JAMQGT020015146.1, read on the forward strand.
ATTAAAACTTTCCTTTATGATCAAGCTTATAGTTAGGGCTGGATCAGGTGACTCTGAACTACCCCTTAGTTATGCTGCTATAGGCCTAGGCTGCTGGGGGGGGGTCCCATAATGCACTGTTTCTTCTCATTCACCTTTATTTACTTGTTTATACTTCACTCTGTATTTAATCATTATTATTCATCTCTGCCTCTCTTCCACAGCATGTCTTTTGTCCTGTCTCTCTCCCCTCACAGCAGATGACTGCCCCTCCCTGAGCCTGGTTCTGCTGGATGTTTCTTCCTGTTAAAAAGGGAGTTTTTCCTTCCCACTGTCGCCAAGTGCTTGCTCATAGGGGGTCGTTTTGACTGTTGGGTTTTCTCTGTATTATTGTAGGGTCTTTAGCTACAATACAAAGGCGACTGTTTGTTGTGCTTTGGCGCTATATAAATAAAGCTGAATTGAATTTAATTGGGAGTAGAGCACCGCTTTCCCCTCCTGAGTTGCCTGATGCTTTGACAGAATTGCTTCAAGGTCATCCGAAAGTCTTTTTCCATGGCCTCACCGAACTCCTCCCACACCCAAGCTTTTGCTTTGACCACCGCCTGAGCCATGTTCCACTTGGCCTGCCAGTACCTGTCAGCTGCCTCCAGAGTCCCACAGGTCAGCCAAGCACAAATAGGACTCCTTCTTCAGCTTGATGGCTCCTCTCTCATCCGGTGACCACCATCTGGTTTGGGAATTACCACCACAACAGGCACCAACCATCTTGCAGCCACAGCTCTGAGCAGTAGCCTCAACAGTGGAAGTGCTGAACATGGTCCATTCAGACTCAGTAATTTTTGTGTTTTTATTGTGTTTGTGTTGATACATAAAACCTTCAAACTGAAAAAGGTGTATTTTCTTTTTCAAATGACTTTACTGCAGCGAGGAGATCCACAGAGTTCTCCTTCCACTCTCCAACTATGTTCCCAGTAGAGAACAGCAGCCCTTTATCCCCACAGTACACAGTGTGGGCTGAATGAAGGGATTCAGGTTACAAGCGTCATAAAGGTGTGACTGTCCTGGTCAAATGTGGACATACCTGTTTTCCAACAATGAGCAGGTTGGCTTCTGAACTCTTACCTGAAGAGGTCTGACAAAGCCCCGCCCCTAACCTGACTTACCAGAGGGAAAACAGGAAATATTTTATTATTCTGCCTCAGTACAGACACACTGAGACCATCAGACCAAACTCCCAGCTTCCTCTGAGTGAGTCCAGCTGCAGGAGAGAAAAGTGGAAGACAACAACACGCTGCACACACTGAAAGTAAGTTTGACCAAAGATCAGGACTCAGAGGAAGTTTGAGTGAAGAGGAGGGAGGAGAACCAGGACCGACCGTACTTCCTGCTTCCAGCTTCACTCACAGACTCCATGGCTTCCAGATTAGACGAGGATCTTCACTGTCCCGTGTGTCAGAGCATCTTCACAGATCCTGTTGTTCTGTCATGTAGCCACAGCTTCTGTAGAGACTGTCTGGAGAGCAGACCCAACACACAAGTGTCCAGTTTGTAAGAGAAGATCTTCAAGGGAAGATCCACCTCGTAACCTGGTTTTAAAGAACCTCTGTGAGTCGTTCTTACAGCAGAGAGATCAGAGAGCTTCAGAGGATCTCTGCAGTCTGCACTCTGAGGAACTCAAACTCTTCTGTCTGGACCATCAGCAGCCAGTGTGTGTCGTCTGCAGAGACTCACACAAACACACCAACCACAGATTCAGACCCATCGATGAAGCTGCACAACAACACAAGAAGGAGCTTCAGGAAACTCTGGAGCCCTTAAAGAAGAAGATAAAGGTTTGTGAAGAAGTTCAAGTGAAGTTTGATCAAACAGCAGAACACATTAAGGTCCAGGCCCGACACACAGAGAGGCAGATGAAGGAGCAGTTCAAGAAGCTTCAGCAGTTTCTAGCAGAGGAAGAGGAGGCCAGGCTGGCTGCACTGAGGGAGGAAGAGGAGCAGAAGAGTGGGAGGATGAAGGAGAAGATGGAGGCTCTGAGCAGAGACATAGCAGCTCTTTCACACACAGTCAGAGCCACAGAGGAGGAGCTGAGAGCTGAAGACATCTCATTCCTGCACAGCTACAAGGCTGCAGTGGAAAGAGTCCAGCGCTGCCCCCTGCTGGATGTTCCACAGCTGCCCTCAGGAGCTCTGATAGACCAGGCCAAACATCTGGGCAACCTGACCTTCAACATCTGGAACAAGATGAAGGACATGGTCTCCTACAGTCCTGTGATCCTGGACCCGAACACTGCTCATCCAGAACTCATCCTGTCTGAAGATCTGACCAGTGTGAGGCGAGGAGGAGAGAGGCAGCAGCTTCCTGATAATCCAGAGAGGTTTGATTATTACTCCTCTGTCCTCGGCTCTGAGGGCTTCAACTCAGGGACTCACAGCTGGGATGTTGAGGTTGGAGAGAGTAAATTTTGGGCATTGGGTGTGTTTGCAGAGTCCTCTCACAGTAAGAGAGATATACAGTCTGGATTTCTGCAAATAGGGAATCAAAATGGTGAACACCACAAATGGGCACCACCAGCTCCAGCTCCTGTTCTCCCAGTACAGAGGAAGCTCCGGAGGATCAGAGTGACTCTGGACTGGGACGGAGGTAAGCTGTCGTTCTCTGATATTGATGCTGACACACACATTCACACCTTCACACACACCTTCACTGAGAGGATGTTTCCAGCCGTTTACAGCAGGGACTTCCCAGTGAAGGTGTTACCGATGAAGGTGTGTGTGAGCAAACAGGCTACTAGATGCCCGACAGCTTTACCAAGCTTTAAATGGCCTGCTTTTATATGGTAAACTAAGGGCTTTAAATAGAAAATGATTTGGGGCAATTTGAGATGTGAGGATGTGTTTGGATTGGATCTGTAGTTTACTTGGTTTTTGGTATTTAAGAAAAAGCAAAAATTGTTTCCAGTTCAAACTAATTTAGTCTGGTTACATTTTAGTGTTGCTTTATTTGAATTCTTTTATTTTGCTTATAGCTACAATAAATCCACCCATAACTTTTTATGGTTTCAGTAACAAAATAAACTTTTTTCTTCCTTCATGATTGTGTATCATGGTCTATTTGTTGTGTTTTTACATGATGTTTCTCTGTGTGGTACCTTCTCTGTCATGCTGTTCTGCTTCATTAGTGCTCTGTCTGCCACAGGACGTGTCAATCATCTTTGTAACGGGTGTAATAAATAATTATTCTGTTCACAGTGAATTATGAATGAGGTGTGTATTTTTACACACATTTATGAAATCATTTAAAACTTTGGTCCCGTTTAACATTAATGTCTGACATTGGAACAATATTTGTCTACAGCCTGTATTTATAAAATGAAATGAAAGGAAAAAGAAAATAATAAAGGCCCAATTTTAAAACCAAAACTTCAGTAACTGTTTCTGTCCAGCAGAGGGCAGCACCAAGTAACTGAAACACCTTTGGTACGAGATGTTCATTTATAACACTTTGCACTGACTGGACTCATTGTAAAAGTATAGCCACAAGCTGCAATAAAAGGCCCTCGCCCTGTTGGCTGAATACAAGCGCTGCTGGTAAAAGATGCAACTGTTGGCAATGACGGCAACGATGTGTAGGTGGCACTGTGGAGTTATTTTGACATATTCTATGATCAGGTCCATAAACCCCCAAAGCCATCAACACGAGGGACATGTGTGACAATTTCATGAGTCTCTGAGCTGTCTCAGCCCTTTTAAAGCACTTCGTGTTTCATGGCTAATCAGCATGCCAGAGGGGGTTGGTGTGAAATGAAAAGTCACAACTGTCACCCTAAAGCATGAGCAATGTCTGAAATTTACTGAAATTTTAGGCAGTGAACTTGGAAGTATATCAAATATAAGACATGACATTTTGTGTGGCCAATAGTGGAGCTCTAACAGTCACTAAGCATATGCATGTCAGTGTGTTCAGGGTGGACCTCTTATCAAAGCAGCGATGTTTGGTGCAGTTTGGACAATGTGTCTTTGAGTTACAGCAACTTTGTGCTTCATGGCAACTAGTGGAATGTTGCCCTGGCACCAAGGTCACACCCCCGAATTGAATTTTCCCGGGGGCGCTGTTCTTGGCAGTGTTACAGAAAGGAACATTTTTGCCACATCTGACCTCTGTGCCAAAATTGGTGTTTTCATACATGTTCAGGGGTCCAATTTGCAATCAAAAGGATATAAAGAATAGTAAGAACTCTAAAGAATACAATAGGCTCCTCGCTGATCCCTTCAGGAGTATAAATTCATAAACTTACTGGAAAATGATATATTTTCCCCTCTAACCTTTCCTGTAGCTTTAACAGGCAGAATCATGGTCTGAATGCCAAACACACTTTACCAAGAGGAGCACAACAGACTCTCTACACGCTCCTCTTGTTAGTCATTTATTTATTTATTCAAATTAGTATCCATGAAGTTATATAATGCCAGAACTGACAGGTGGGGAGAGACAGGCCATGGGTTAAGGACCTTCTCCTGTCCAGCTCTCCTAGAGGAACTGTCTCCTGGAGTCTCCTCCATGCTCTGAGACTGTGCTGGGAGACACAGCAAACCTTCTGCCAATGGCACGTATTGATGTGCCATCCTGGAGGAGCTGGACTACCTGTGCAGCCTCTGTAGGGTCCAGGTATGACCTCTGACCCTAGCCAAATGCAGAAAACCAGTCAGAAAAGATGAGGAGGGAAAATGTGAGAGTCCTCCACCTATGAAACAATTTCCACTATTTACAGCAGTGCCACAAAGTGCAGCGTGAAGAGTGTGTGAAAGCACGAGCTGCAGTCCAGACTGTGAAGCTTTGCCGGCCACCTGCCCTGAAACAAATAACATTATAAAACTCATAAACCTGTGCTGTGCCTGATGAGAGAAAAGTAAGAATCAGGGTGACATCACTAATGCAATGGCCTATTATATAGTTAAAGACATGGTCTCCATCCCAACTGTGGAACATGAGGGCTTTATTCAGCTGTTTAAAACCCTTGACCAAAGATCCCACTTACCTAGTCTGAATTATTCTGCCAGAGAAGCATTGCTAAAAATGTACACTGAAGTTAGTGAGTCTCACTTTGCACTGAGCACTGAAATGTGGTCCAGCAGCTGCAGACAGCCTGCAGTGAAACAGCTGCTGCTGTGGTTTGTGTTGGAAAACTGGAAGCTGCATGAGCTTAAAGCTTTTTATTCACGAGCATCCTCCTAAATACGTTTCTACTGCAGGTTTTAGTCGCTAATCACAGATTAAAGCATAAACATTTCCACTGAGCCCCTTGGTACTGGGGGGGGGGTACAGAGCAGTGTGGCGTGGTAAAACTTGTCAGTGATCCACTCGTGTTAAAGGGTCGTTTATGAGTTTATGCATTATTTAATCTAAACAGCGAAAATACTGCGATACATATTTTACACTAATATTGATTGAAAACAGCGAGTCTGCGAAAAGCAAACCACGAAGTAGCGAGGGTTTACTGTGATCCTAGCCGCTAGCTACAACACTGTTTATAATTTACTTCCCCGAGCCGCACAGACCTGCATGCGGGTCTTGAATTAAAATTATTCACATGACTAAATTATGACTAAAACTAAATTGATTTTTCATCAAAAGACTGTGACTAAAACTGTAATGTTCTTGTTTTATATAAAATAAAACAACAACTGGAACTTTATGCTAGCTTCAGCAAGCTGATTATTCATGTGCTCACATTGGATCTCTCACAGGTACTGCCCACTTTCTGTAACGTCGTTCTCTGTATGTGTTCTACTGGGGTTATACTGCCATCTATGGGTGACACCTTTGTTAGCACTTATCATTACATCCCCTTCCAAACAGGTCAGTATAACATGGATCTCAACTTTTACAGGAGATGTTCTGCAACACACAACAGTCTTAACTAATGTTCATGTGTCATAAAGTGTGCAGAAACATGCATTTCTTAGCACTGAGCTTTTCTCTTTAACCAAATGTATGAACGCTGTGCAAAAGAAAATATATTCAAGCTTCTAGCTTTATGCACATTCCAAAACTACATAAATCTCTTTGATCAGACCAAATGCACCTCATACGCTAATATAAGGTGTGTCTCTCCACACTCTGCACAACTATTAAGAACACACTGTAACACATCAAAATCAGCAAGTATTACATTTTTTTTCTTTGTACATGTAACCCTGTTTCTTCACAGTTTATCTGTTACACCATTCATGCTTGCTCTATGAGCCTCTTAGCTCTATGAGCCTCTTAGCTCTGTGAGCCTCTTAGCTCTGTGGGCCTCTCAGCTCTGTGAGCCTCTCAGCTCTATGAGCCTCTTAGCTCTGTGAGCCTCTTAGCTCTGAAGGTCACTGGGGAAGGTGAGGGAGGCTCACTGTGTTAGATTTCTGTTGCAACACCGTCTCCTTTGCTTGATTCTCAGTGTCCTGAGTCTTTTAACAGACCCTCCTGTTTCTCCTTACACTTGTCCATTCTCTGTCCTAAATAAATGAGCTGGGTCCTATTTCCCTCAGCACAGTCGCTGTTCTGTCCCACAGCTCAGGGCCTTCAATCTGCACAACATCCTCTTCCTGCAGAGGTTCTGGATTCCTTGTTGTTTTGTCATAGTTCCTTTTCTGTCTGTGCCTAAGCCTCATCCCTTTCTCAGTCAGCTTGTTGTTGTGTTTGTAGTCATTGTGTGTTGGAGTGTGTGGAAGTGTTTCATTTAGATCTTTGGGATCACGGCAGACTCTGAGGGCACCTGTATTTTTACTGACACGTGTGATAGAGTTGACCCAGTCTGTGGTTCTTCCACTCGCTCAGTGACGAACATGTGAGTCATCCTTTCCAGCTCTCTTTCCACGCCCGCTCTGAGTGGTGCTGGGCACTCTCCTCGGGGCATGCACTGCAGGCCTGGCATCATCCTTGAGCTGATTTTTGTAAGTGTAAGGTAATGTCCCATGTCCTCTGAAGACAGAAGTAACCTTATCCACCATGTCTGTGGTCCCCTCACACTGCTGATGTTCCAGTCTTTTACCTTGTTGGACTACTTTCATGTTGTCAGTGTTTATCTGATGGATCCTCTTTACCATCCGAGGTCTTCAGGTGCTTTGTCTCCTAACAGTCTTTTAACAGGAAGAAACCTCCAGCAGAACCAGGCTCAGGGAGGGGCAGTCATCTGCTGCGACCGGTTGGGGCTGAGTGGAGAGAGACAGGACAAAAGACATGCTGTGGAAGAGAGCCAGAGATTAATAATAATGATTAAGTACAGAGTGAAGTATAAACAAGTAAATAAAGGTGAATGAGAAGAAACAGTGCATTATGGGACCCCCCTCAGCAGCCTAGGCCTATAGCAGCATAACTAAGGGGTGGTTCAGGGTTGTCTGATCCAGCCCTAACTATAAGCTTGATCATAAAGGAAAGTTTTAAGCCTAATTTTGAAAATAGAGAGGGTGTCTGTCTC
>JAMQGT020015148.1:0-22500 GCA_024447675.2 Pterophyllum scalare
GTCGGCGTCTCTGTTAGCTGCTAATGTTGCTCACAGAGCTGCGGGATGCTCGGCATATGGCCGTGTGCTACAAATAGTCCCGTTCTTTAACAACAACACAACATCCGAACTGCCGGCAGCGGCCGCAGGTTATTTCCGCGGGCTCACCGGGAGGATTCTGGATGTTGGAGTCAAATAAAACCTGTTTGTGGCCTCCAGCTGTGAGCCGAGTGCAGCTGTCCTACCAGGCCAGCTCTAAGCCGGTTCTCATTATGTCCCATGAGCTACGGGCAGCAATAAAAGAGCAGAAACGGTGACATTTGGAGCTTTGGCGGTGGAAGGAAACGCTGAAGCTACAGCTAAAGGCTAATGTAGGGACACAGCATCCCAGTTCTCCCAGTCCTGATGTGATTCCAGGCTCCACCTGAACATGGCTGTCCTGCCTTTTGAATGAAAGCTCCTGGAGCTGAGATTTGTTAGTGAAATAATAATAAGAGGAGCAGCTGAGACTTGAGCTCAGTGTGGGAGTCTTTCTGCTGTTAGCTGCTCCTTCCCTGCTCTCTGTGAGGGCACCTCCTCACACACGGAGTGGAGCAGACACACGATGGCACAGAGACGCTGGCAGGGACAGCATCTCCATCAGTGGAGCTCTGGAGAGGTGAGCACGGGTTCAGACTGTTGCAGGCTGTAAATGAAGCTGCTGCCGCAGCAGCTGTGAAGTCCCTGTGACCTGCTGACCTCCGAGCTGCTCTTCCTGCTCTCGGTGAACTTTGGGAGGTGCTGAGTGTGCACGAAGAACCTGCACACAAACGTAGGAACAAGCTCAGTAGATGGGCCTTTGTCAGCGATGCCACATGTGGGACGGGCGCACTGACTGATGGAAACTGTGTTTGTGTCCGGCAGCTCGGGTGGAGGCTGGTCAGCGCAGAGTTTTGGATGAAGCCACCAGACAGAGGAGGCTGAGCCGGCAGCTGGAGGCTCTGGAGAAGGACAACTTCCAGGTGGGTGTGTCTTTGATTTGTGACTCTTCTTCCACAGAAGAAGCTCCCTCTGAGGTCCCTACTCCAGAGACGATCTCAAAGGAGCATTTTACTCCCAGTGAATGTCGCTCTGAGTGCTGCAGCAGAGTGTGACCTTTGACCCTGGATCCACTGAAGGATGAAAGCTTCCTGTCCCACAGCCTGACGGAGGAGGCGTTTGGATGCTTCAGTCAGATCAGATCAGAGTCCCGTTAATGTGGCTGAGCAGGTGTTCTTGGTGTGTTTGTGTTGGAGCAGCAGGTCCGAATCACCTCCATGTGTACCTGTCCTACAGTAACACACATTCCTGTGACAGACACACCGTCTGTGCTTCAGTCAGTGGCTGTAGGAGCGCTAACAAGCTGCTCATAGAAACGGCTTCTCCCAGTCTGCATCACACTGAGAACATGCTGAGAAGCTCCCACTCAGGGAACGGTGTCTTTAACGCTGTGATCATCACACTGGCGCCCTGTGCTCTTCACAGATGAAAGCAGGTTCACACTGAGCACATGTGACAGACGTGACAGAGTCTGGAGACGCCGTGGAGAGCGATCTGCTGCCTGCAACATCCTTCAGCATGACCGGTTTGGCAGTGGGTCAGTAATGGTGTGGGGTGGCATTTCTTTGGAGGGTTGCACAGCCCTCCATGTGCTCGCCAGAGGTGGCATGACTGCCATTAGGTACCGAGATGAGATCCTCAGACCCCTTGTGAGACCATATGCTGGTGCGGTTGGCCCTGGGTTCCTCCTAATGCAGGACAATGCTAGACCTCATGTGGCTGGAGTGTGTCAGCAGTTCCTGCAAGATGAAGGCATTGAAGCTATGGACTGGCCCGCCCGTTCCCCAGACCTGAATCCGATTGAGCACATCTGGACATCATGTCTCGCTCCATCCACCAACGTCACGTTGCACCACAGACTGTCCAGGAGTTGGCGGACGCTTTAGTCCAGGTCTGGGAGGAGATCCCTCAGGAGACCATCCGCCACCTCATCAGGAACATGCCCAGGTGTTGTAGGGAGGTCATACAGGCACGTGGAGGCCACACACAATACTGAGCCTCATTTTGACTTGTTTTAAGGACATTACATCAAAGTTGGATCAGCCTGTAGTGTGTTTTTAACCTTTAATTTTGTGTGTGACTCCAAATCCAGGCCTCCATTGGTTAATAAATTTGATTTCCATTGATGATTTTTGTGTGATTTTGTTGTCAGCACATTCAACTTTGTACAGAACAAAGTATTCAATGAGAATCTTTCATTCATTCAGATCCAGGATGTGTTATTTGAGTGTTCCCTTTATTTTTTTGAGCAGTGTAGTTATTCCCTCCTGTTCTCCGAGCATGAGCTCGAGAGCGCCCTCTGGGTGAATTACAGCCAGTTTGGGAACGCTGGGATTAACAGGAAGTGACGGAGCTCTCGTAGATCGGCTCTCCTGACTAGACGTAAAACACGGTTTTGAACATTGTTCAGAAAGCAGACGTGACAAACGCTGAATTCTCTCCTCCTCCTTCATCCTCATCTTCCTCCATCCTCATCCTCCATCCTCCTCCATCCTCTATCTTCTGGGACTCTAACAGGACCTTCATGTTTGATCCAATCAGGCTCAAATCCTGCCATTGAGAGCGTTTACTGAGGTCAGAGGTCAGGTGATCTGCAGACTCATTCTCTTCATACACTCAGACTGGAGGAGTCGCCCCCTGCTGGTCATCAGACAGAATGCGGGTTGAAGCAGCTGCCTCCATCTTTGATGAACAGTCTGTGATTGGCTCTGACGTTGCTCAGTGATGACATGTTGTTGTTGTTGTTGTTGTTGTTGTTGTGTTCCCAGGACGACCCTCTGTCCTCCCTACCTCCCCCAGGTCCTACTGCCCGCCTTCCTGCCTTCAGTGAGACTGAAGAACCAGGTGAGGCTGATCTGCACCAGAAGCCTACACATGTGAGAGCAGGGCTGCTTCCTGTCCCTGCCTTTCACAATAAAAGCTCCTTACATGTCTGTGCTGTGTTCCTGTAGAAACTGAATGTTGAAGCAGTGTAAAGTTTCAGCTCTGGTGTCTCTGTATTCCTCTGAGCCCTGAGTAGCAGTAATGCAGCTTTTCTCCTCTAACTCAGTGCTGCTGCATTCACACAGTCTCACACACTCATGCAGCTCTTTGTCTCACATTCATAACTGGATGCATCGGGTTCACAGTGTTTCCCAGGGACACTTCAGTCCACAGACTGGAGGAGCGGGCTCGAACCCTGACCTTCTGATTGGGGGGCGACCCGCTTTACCTCCTGAGCCGTCCCAGCGTTAATGATTCGAAGCAGAGAGTTACACTCAGATCAAAGCTGTAATGTTACAGCCTACATGTAGTTTCCACTCTTACACATTAATGGACCAATGAGAATCAGGGAGCAGGTCACAGTAGGAAACACGATGATGATGACGAAGAACCTCAGAAAAAAAGGCTGAAGGTCGAAGACGTTTTCTGTCCTTCGTCTTCTGTGTCTGTGCTTCCAGAGAAGAAGAAGAGGAAGACGAGGGGCGACCACTTCAAGCAGCGTTTCAGGAAGAACTTCACCACGCTGCTGGAGGAGGAGGTGAGTCACAGGCATCCACTCCTCTCTCTGATTGGCTGAGAGTCGGCCGTTAGCTGACCCACCCTCTCCTCTCCTCTGATTAGTAGAACCTGTCCGAGAAGCCGGAACCTAACTACCTGTCGGCGGCGGCCCCGCCCTCCTCGCTGCCCCCACGCCACTTCTGCTGCGTCTGCGGGTTCCCGTCGCACTACACCTGCACCACCTGTGGGGGGCGCTACTGCAGCAGCAAGTGTCTGTGCACACACAGAGAAACCAGGTGAGCACACACAGTTCTCAGATCTGATTGGTCAGGTTAGCAGCTCCTTCCTGGAGAACATCCAGACCTGAGTGTTTTTCTCCCGCGTGTCTGCAGGTGTTTGAAGTGGACGCTCTGACTGCCGCCGTCTTGTTGCTATGGTGATGGAAGAGGCGTGGCTCACGAAGCTGCAGCTGGGACGGCGTTTGAACCGTTTGTCTCTGCTGGCTGCTCTGAGAGCAGCTGGACACAGACTCACCTGTGCAGGTGGACAGGAGGACACACGGCTGCTTCTGATGTCACTGTGATGTCACATGATGTCACAGACCCACTGAGGGATTTGGCTGCTTCTCAGTGTTTCTGTATATTTTCCTGTAAACTGTCAGTTTGCTGTTAGCTCAGCATTCAGGAGGAAATGAGGAGAAATGTCGGCTTTGTGGCATCATCGTTTAGTCGATAGAAGCAGATTAATTGTAAATATCGGTGAATCCAGCTGAGCAGGTAAATCCAGCTGTGGCTGCATCTGCACAGAAACTTTAAGGTCTTTGCTCATCAAATAAAGCTTCATTCAGAGTCTCCTGATGTTTCAGTGAATGATCCTTTCTGTCTCTGCAGGACTGAAAATCTCATTTTCCTGTCTCTGAGTTGTTCCACAGCACTTCATCAAACACCTCCACCTTTGGTTTGTTGTTGGTGGTCTGGGAGCAGGCACCGTCTCTATGGGGATGGGGTTTTGGGGGGATGGCAGGAGGAGAGAAGCTGCAGAGAGGCGTGTAAGACTGCAACTCTGCTTCCTGGTCTCAACCCTGGGCAGTCAGGTTTTAGGAGGGTTGATAAATTTGGCCAAATTCCTTGAAATGAGAGCTGCTCCATCCAAAGTGGGATGGATGCCGTCTCTCCTAACAAGACCAGGTTTTCCCCAGAAACTTTCCCAATTATCAATGAAGCCCACGTCGTTTTTTGGACACCACTCCGACAGCCAGCGATTCAAGGAGAACATGCGGCTAAACATGTCGCTCCAGGTCTGATTGGGGAGGGGCCCAGAGAAAACTACAGTCTCTGACTAAGACAGAGACAGGTAGCTGTAGCTCAGCTCACAGCGTGTTGTTCGTCATACTGACCAACAAAAACCTGCCCTACAGTGTTCATTGCATCACTTACATCATCACAGTTACATCATCAGCACCTTGGAGAGAAATGGTGGTGCTATCTTCTGCTGCTGGCTGGTTCCAGGATCACCCGGGCTAATGAGTCGAACCTTTATGAATCAGGAGTCTGAGGTCTTCGTTAGCCTGGATCACAGGAGTCCTCTGACTAGTTGCTGCTGTCGAGTAAGAGGTGAGTGAGAGCAGACAGTGCAGTTGTCGACTTACCGAAAGTCGCACTTCAAATAAAACAAAGATGAACCGGATCAGATCCCTGAGGGACTTGGACGAAGCTGAGTCCATAAAATGAGCCCAGGTTGTTTCCACTGCTTTTTACTATTATCAGTTATTTGTGCATCTACACCATTGTGGAGGCTTCAGTATGTGGGAAATCTACGGTGGCCCTGAGAGGCCAAATGCACTACAATGTAAGAAAACACCAGCAAATAGAAAAATGCTGCAAAAGCACACAAAACAAAACGGAAGTGTTTTGGGGGGAGACAATATTGTGGCGGACCAGCTGCACAAGTGACAGAAACAAAAGATGCTAACGAGCGTATGGAGACACTTAAATGAAAAGAAGACTTTTTAGTGTTGTGAGAGACAAAAAGATGCAAGCTAATGTGTGTTTGTATGATCCATATAATACTGTAGATATATGAAATATGCATAAACAGCTAATTATAGAGTTTGTCTGTAATAAACAGTGCTAGCTTTATGTTAACGTAGCTTTAGATTTTATTTTTTGTACCTTGGACCGAGTACTGTGAGGATGAAATCAAATGGGAAAAATTCTCATTTGAGCTGTGATCACAAAGCTGATTACTTAAATGCTGCCATAACTGCTTGTAGTTGTACCTAAATATGTGTGCAGCCTTTCCTTTGGTGTTTTGGTATCACAGCCGTTCTCTCTGTGTCTCTCCAACACTGTATTGTCCACATTGTGGAGTCCAGCTGGTGGGACATGTTGGACTTTTTGTGGTTCGTGTGGCAGCAACATTCAGGTTTTGGCTCCTTTTGCAGAGAATGGTAAGCACTGGGCTTCCTCAGAGTTTAAGCCTCCAACACCTGCCTTAAGCTACTCTAAGGCATTACCCATTGGCTTGGTAATGACTGATATACACCACAAATGTCAGTGAGTGCAGGTTTGACTTTGGAGAAGATTGAATCTTTGAGTTGTTTGTTGTTGCAGCAGTACTTTTGTGTTCACAGTTATGGGTTCCTGTTCTGATGATGATCCTGTTCTCCTTTGTTCAAAGACTTTGCAGAAGGACCAAATCAGGTGTGACACATGGATGGATGTGATAAGCTGAAGCCCTTTGGTGATGCCATCAGTGCCTGCATTGATGGAGTTTCATGGAAAGTCCTGTGGCTCAGAGAATGGCAGCCGTTCACTGAGCACTGAGATCAGAGCATAGAGATGGATTTGCAGGAGCCCGCAGTCATATTTATGGCCCCCGGCTACAAACCGACGGATTCGAAAGGGGGTGCTCTTCTTTCAGGAAGCAAAGGTACGTGCTTTAAAGGAAATTCAACGAATGTGAAATTTAATGCTGCTCATCAGTCAGCACGTTCTGAAACATGTCCACAGGTCTCACCGGTCAGTAACGTACTGGTTTAGTGTCAAACTACAGTCACAACAATAATACTGTCAGCTTCACGTTTCTCAGACGATGCAGCGCGTCTCAAACATGCTGCAGTAGAAAATGCTTTGGTACACACATCCCTGAAATGTAAGTAAAGCCAGCTCCGAAACATTCCACACAGGAGTGTTCATAGGAACCGGAAAAAAACTGCTACCTCTGCAAAATGGTAGGACATGATTGTGTTTCAAAATGAACTGAGCTGTTTTTAAGACAGCACTTACTTTAACGCATTGTTGTGTTAAACTGTGTCTGTGCTGTTGTTCCATCATTAGGACTGAACTCTTCAGTGACCTGAGAGAGAGAGGCAGCTGTTCAGTGGCAGCCATGAGCAGAAAGGCCTGCTGTGTCTTCATGCAAAGAGAGCTCGATGAGTGCAGACGCCTCTGGAACAATCGCACCATCACACCTGTGCGCCAGTCTTTGTGTCGCTCTGGTAAACCAGACGCCGTGCATCACCTTCCTCACAGGTAACCTATTTAGTCCATATACTTTAGGTCATGGTGTACGTACAGGAAAAGACTGAGGACCAGACCCTCCCTCGTCTCTGTGCCGTATCACTAGAGGTCATTAAGCAGAATGCTATTAGGCTTTAACGATGTCCTCCCAGCTCACAGCAGCACACTGGCACTGCTTTAGAAACTAAAGCTGCTTCCTGTTTTTGTCTCTGCTGCTGCCATCAGCTCTGCTCAGTGACGCCGTGACCTCACCTTCTGTTAGCACAGCGGTCCAACAGAAAACTCAGACAATCAGATTTAACTTTCATTGTTGTATTTAAACTTTTTAAATCACATCTTAACTGAAAAAGACCAAAAATGTAGCTGCTTTAAATTCGTTGTAGCTAAAGGATGGGTCAGGGTGTGGGTCAGAGTGGACGACCAGATTTAAGTCCGAGCTTTGATTAAGATCAGGGTGTTTGCTGACTCTAAGAATAACGAGCGTTTCTTTCCCTCAAAAAGAAAAATGTCCTCTTATTAAAACAAAGCTTTTTTCCTCACACTTCTTATCTTTGTCCTCTGTAATTCTGCGACTGTCTCCCCACTGTGGTGGAAATGTTGGATTTTACTCCTTTTTAAAAGCTAATTCTCAACATATAAATATTTTAAACTTCTTTAAATGTTGCCAGTTCTGATTGGTGTCTTCGAAATGATGAATCCTGATATTCTAATTTAGTGAGCGGCACCGATCTTCATGTGCTGTTTAGAGAAATGTTTCATCACAAAATACTAAAATAAAATTTGATAACATGGAAGTGTTTATAAAATAAAGTGAAATTAAACCATAAATGCTGAGATTAAACTTTGGGGAAGTCCAAAGCTTGAAACTCCTCCTAACTGTAACACAAACATCTGCTCCAGGAAGTGTGAGGGGGCCTCTACAGAAGCTGTGGCTGAATTCCTGCTGGAGGAACTTCCCTCAGTCCAGCAGCAAACATAAGGATGCCTTCCAGAGACGGAGCTCCATCTTTCCCTGGGGAGGTAAGAAGGACACAATTCTTTAATGGGAATAAACTGACAACAATGTGCCCTTACACGTCATTAAAAAGCTCATTTGTACTTTTTCAACCCACTGTGGTAGCTTCCACTTGAAGTCTTGCAGTAGCTGAGTGCTCGTTTCCTCCTGACGCTGCCAGGTGGAGTGAGCTGCACGTGGAGGATGTCCTCCGCAGCATCAGCCGGCAGCCTGGGCTCAGTGTGGCACATGAGTGCAGGATGCTGCTCCAAAATCCAGCATCACCACACCCTCTGAACCTAGGAAACAAAGTCAGTACATGTTATTGATCAAGGTAGCTTTCCCTTACCTGCAGCATGATCTACCTCTCAACAAGAAATCAGAAGCTACTGTGGAGGTGGAGAAGGATGGTGGAGACCAAAGAAGTTCATTAGTGATGAAGATCCTAGCTCTGGATGGAAAGATGGCTTCAGTAGATGAAGCTGAATGTGATCAGCTGCTACTTTCTTCTTCTCCTCCAGCGTCCTCATGAGTCGATCGCAGCCTGCAGGCTGGAGCGAGCTGGGGGGGCTTTCAGAGCGTGCTGCAGCTCATTCAGGGATGCTGCGTCCTTCATCTAGGATAACAACAAAAACACAGATATATGTGATCTGTTAGATATATCTAACCCTATTTCACCATCATGGGGCTACATGTAGACCATCTGAAGCCTCTGTAGGCACATCCCAGACACTAGCTCGCTCAATGTTGACTCTGCTGCAGGAAGTTCTGTTAATGTTCAGAGATGATCTGAGATGATCTGCAGCCGTCAGTCCATCAGGTCCATCACTGTAGAACCAAGAAAATATTGAAACCTTTTCCTCTTTGCGCTTTCAAGCTTTTTGTTGTTATTAATTTGTGTTTTCAGACTCCTGCATGAATGCATTCATGATCAGAGCAGCAGCTGCAGAGGAACGCTTTGGGTCAAAGGTCAACAACGGCAGCAGGAACAGTAATACATGACACTGATTTATGGACTGCACATATTGATACATGTTGTATCTCAGAGTGTTTCTCTCCGCCCGTCCTTTGGAACGTCCTCAGCTCTGAAGAACTGCTGTCACTGATGACAGGAGTATAAATGAAAGTACAAATACTACATAACTGCAGTAAATTTGATGGGTATTCTGTTAACGTGGTTGAAGATACTGATCTGTGTGATACATTTTTTGTGGGTGTGGTGAATTGTGAAAATGAACCACACAAAATGATTAATGCTATCAGAGAAGATAAATGGACTCAACCACTAATGGTACTATTATCACCATGAAATTGGATACTGGTGCTAAAGCTAACCTGATCAGTATGTCTGACATCAAACAATGAAAATCAAGCCAAGAATAGAGAGTAAGATGGTTACACTCAGAGATTATAATGGACAAAGCATTAAATGTTTGGGAAAACAGCATCATCTGTTCTTCTCTGTCAGTAAGGGTCTGGACTCTCTCTTAGGTGACAAAGCCTGTGAAGATCTGCAGCTGGTGAAAAGAGTGAATCGCATTAACACGACCGTGAGTACAGTAAATGACTCTGTTGACTCTATAGTGCAAAACTATGTGGATGGATTTGGTGTGTTACCATTCACATATAATATCCAGCTGAAAGAAAATGCGGTTGTACATCCAGCTCGAAGAGTTCCCGCACCATTAAGACACAAAGTAAAGAAAGAGCCCGGAAACGCACGGCCATGTTGGGGGTGATTAAAAACACTGAAGAACCAACAGACCGGGTCAGCTCGATGGTGTGTGCAAAGAAAAAGAAGATTGTGAATGGATCCAAAGGATTTGAATGAAAACATTAAGTGTGAACATTACCACATACCTAAGCATGAACCGAACCTTTCCTTGATCAGAATGAGGTCCAGAATATCTCTACCCAATTTCCTTCATTTAGGGGACCTACATCTTCTGCTTTCCATATACACCCAATTCTGTATTTGGGAGTGCTCACGGCTGTGGCGTGCAAAATAGTGCATGGGTCTCATTGACTTTGTTGATCAGGATGATATTAAGAATGTCTGTAACCATTTTCATACATTTCTGTCAAACTAAAACTTTTGCTCTCCATAGAAACTCAATGCAGTATTTCAGGTGTGGTCACGGGTGTATTGTGCAAAATTTCAGAGAAACTAATTTTGTGGACACTCTACAAAATGTATTTGCTTCTGTAGGGGGCGCTCTTGCATGTATAGCCTTGAATCCGTAGTTATGGGTTCAGCCTGGGTGTATACATGAGTGATTACATTTTTAGCTTGATCGGGCAAAGCCTGTGTGAATGAGTGCACAAACAATTCTGTGGTGAGAGAAAAAAAAAGGTTAATTTAAATGGCCTGGTGTGACAAGGCCGTTGAAAATTTGGTAAAACCACACAGAACTTTTGATGGGCTACTTGTGTAGATGATCTGGAGCCATTTTGGTCTCACTGGGTCAAATGCCCTAGGACAAGTTGATTCAAATATCAGGCCTGGAAATGGCAAAAATTGACACCTTTATTTGAAGATGGCCAACTTCCTGTAGGGTTTCGGGTATGGGTCCAAGACACTTTTTGTACATCTTAGGATGGTAAATGAGTGCAAAATTTTAGGGATGTAGATAAAATGTAGCTCCGGGGCTATGCAAAAAGCATGGTATTTTATGATATTTCCAGGTCCCACTAGGTGGCGCTCTAGCGTTTATGGACTTTATGTATATCAATGTGTTCAGGGCAGGAGGCTTATTAAAATCATTAGGATTATGTCAGGAATGTTGAAACATATTTTTATGTATTTCAGAAAAGCTAATTCTGTGGTACGGTCATACAAATATTGATTTTTTTTTCTTTCTTTTTTTCTTTTTAAAGCCTGTCATGTCCGGCAGATCTTGCAAACAGAACAGTGATCTGAATGCATTATTATGCCAAGCATATTTACTATTCAAGATGAGCTTTATATGTTCTCTATAGGCTCCTCTTGTTAGTGTGTCTCCTTTATTTTATTGGTGTTATTTTTAACATATTGTGACATTGAGTTCAATTTAACATCTATGAAATCAGACCTGACAGGCTTAGGGAAGAAAAGGGGAGAAAGAAAGAGGGGAAAAGAGAAGAAAAAAAATAGCACCAGTGAGTAAACCCAATAACTCATTACTTTATAAAACATGAAAGATGCTGTCAAAATTTGCAAAGTTAAGATTGTGTGGGCAATACAAAAAATAAATAAAGTTAAATTAAATTAAAAAAAGAAGAAAAGAAGCAGAAGCATGGTTACACAAACCAACCATTTTGTGTTGTGATTACAAGAGCATTTTCTGTCATGAAATGTACTTACCAATGAGGGCAGAATGACATAGCTCCGCCCACCAGAAGCTAGAGGCGGGCACGAAAGCCCCAGGAAGCCCAGGCCACCAGCAGCCCACTACGACCTATGAACACCCGCCGTCACTCATTCCAAAGACAACCGCACCCCCACCCCAGCAGACGGGAGAGGGAGGCCTTAGAAGGAGCCCCCTCCAGCCGAGGAGCAAGGGCCCCAGGGAACCCGAGGCGATGAGAAGCCAGCCTCCCTCCAGCAGCCAGCCCCCCATACAGGCCGACGGCAGGGCTCCAGAGCACCAAGCACCAGAGGACCACCCGACCCCCACAGAGTCCCCCCACGCCAAAGAGGCCAACGCAGCCCCGTGCCACAACCCCCAGGGGAGCAGGTCAACTCCCACATCAGAACATCCAGCCCCACCCTGCAACCCCAAGGCACCCACACCCCGGGGGGGCAGGGGAAGCGGCGACCAGCGAGGAGCGGCCAGGAGGCAAGACACAATGCCCAAACCCAGGTCCAGCCAAACAAGCACTCACACACGCCTGCAAGTATACCCACGTACACATTTATACATATACATGCACATACTCACCCACACAAATATAAACATAGATACTACATATACTCATTCACTCACCCACCCATGCTTATAAAGACTATGAAAAATACACAAAGACACACATTCATCCATAGCTACCCACCTCTGAACATGGGGGGAATGGTAACCCTTCCAGGGCCAGCAGTGACTTCCAGGGCCAGCAGTGACATACAAATATTGATTTACTTCTATAGGGGGCGCTATTGCAGCTATGTGTTCAGAGCAGGAGGCTTATCAAATCAGAGAAGTTTGAGGCAGATTGGGCAAGTTGGCTTTGAGTTACAGCCCTCTTTCTCTTCTTGGCCACACATTGACCTTTGCCATCCCACAGGGGTCACGCCCTTTGGCGAAAACTCAGTTTTGAAAACGGTGTAAGACCTACCCCTTGAGGCTTTCCAGGGGAAATTTGAGATGGTTTTGCTCAACCACCTTGGAGCTGGACCTCAAAGTGTAAAAAATGGCATTTCCTGCTCCCACTAGGTGGCGCTGCGATTGTCATAAAATATTATCATATGTATGTGTTCAGGGACGGAAATGCTCATCCTACTGAAGAAGTTTGATCCAGACTGGATTATGCAAGGATGAATGAGAGCCAATCAAAATTTCATGGCGAATGATTGAATTTCAGGGGGGCATAAGAGCCGCGTCCCTTTGGCAAAAACTCACCATTTTTCAAACATAGATTCCCCTTGGTGTGTACATTAGACAAACCAAATATGATGTTGATAACATCTAAAACCTCTGAGTTAATAGTAAAAGTCTGAGGGGTGCAAATCGCCAAATTTGCATGTTAAATTAAAAATGGTGGACTTCCTGTTGGGTTAAGAACTTGGCTCCAAGAGGATTTTTTGTGCGTCTGGATATGATAGATATGTGTATGAAGTTTCAGAAGTGTACGCGAGAAACAGTGGTGGGGCTCGACTTTAGGGGGTGCTAGAGAGGCATTTTGGCCATTGAAATACTTAAATTTTCACCAAGTGTGCTGCATGTGCAAAGTTTCATGAGTTTTTGAGAATGTTAAAGCCCCCAAAAAGCCAATTCATTTGCCTGAATAAAAATAATAAACAGAGCAATTACAATAGGGCCTTGGCACATTTCGTGCTCGGGCCCTAAAAAGTGTGACGTGATATTTGGAAGGTTTGTTATATTTGTCTGTTGTTGTTTTTATTATTGCCAGTGGTCTAAGGGTTATTGAGTATGAGATTTATTGTAAATGTATAGATTGTTGTTATTTTTAAAGAAAGGAGGCTGTAATGATAATTCCAGTTTTAGTTTCAGTATTGTTCTTGGTCACATGGTGATGCTGGAATTGATATAAGTAGAAGAAGAAGTGGTTGTAGGGAATATGGCAAACAGAATAAAGCAGTGTTGAATCAAGAAGTAAACGGCTTCCTTCCCTTCTTAATGGAATACAAAATTTCAGTGTAGGTGCTGAGAGTGAAACTCCATCTCCTGGCTGGGCTCTCCCTGTGAGTACCTGCAGCCATTGTTTGTCAATGTTGCTGCACTCGACTGACGGTTTGGATGGTGGTGTGTCGATCTGCAGGGAGCAATGTTGTAGTTGTCGGGGTCACTGAGAAGGGAATGCAATAAAATGAGCAGTATCATGAAAATGGTTTCGATTTGAAAAAGGTTTACTTTCTGCTTTTGCTCAGAGATTTGGATTTTCTTATTACATGGCTGAGACCTCAGTGTAGTATATGGTGATTGAAGTCTTTGGTACATTCACCAGTTAATGCAGTAAGTCTTTGAGGTCAGATTAACAGCATTGAACCTGCCTGCATGAGCACCATGGAGCTCCACCACTGGGCAGATGTTTTTGTCCATACTGTCTTATGTGGTCCATTTGGAAAGCATTTAGAAAATATTGTGCAGAGGCAGTTGTGTGGTCACATGTTACAAAGTGTGGCCGGGCTGGCTTGCTCCTTGGTGATCGCTCTTTTTCTCTCCCCCTCTTGTTGCTCGCCCTTATTATTATTATGGTGTGTCGCGGCACACCTGAAGTTAATTCTGAGGTGGTGTCTGTGGCAGGATTAACACGTGTGGAGTGTGAGTTGTGTGAGTTGTGTGATCCTTCTCCCTTGCCTTTCCTGGTGTAAATGGTGTGGAAGAGTGGCCGCATTTGAGCTACGTTGAAATCAGTTAACCCACTGTGCGATCACGATAGGTAAGCGCTGTAGCCAGGTGAGGTGCCACTGATGTATGCATAACAACTACTTACTCCTGTTTGTTTGTAGCACGGCAGGCTAGCTGTTGCACGCAGGTCGGCAGTGTGACCGTGGCTATTCATCGCGGTGAGTAAATCTAAAGGCCTGTGCTTCCTCTCTCCTCAAATTGTTATTTGTGTTACTAATTCAGTTTGTATGTTTAGGACTCCCGTGTTGGTGGGTTGTGCCACGCTTCTTTAAAGCCCAGCCGTGTTGGCGTTGGCCACCCTGACCGTGGGATTAGTTCCCTGTGAGACAGTTCTGCTGTTTTGCCTAGAGAGGAATTGAATTGTATTCTGTCAAACACATGAGGGCGGTGTGCCATTACAACGTTAAGTTAACCACCCCAAGAATCAGTAGTGTTGGACTTGTGGCATGAGTCTGGAATACTGGACTTCCTTTTAGCTGATTTTATCTCATATGTTTGTGTTCTTGTAGTGTGTGTGTGTGAGTATTGTGTGGGTTTTATTGTGATTAAGCTGCTATTTTAATGATTGCATTCAATTGCATATGTTTTAATTGTGTTTTTCTTTTTCGTACTGGATGAGCCAGTGGTCGGATGGTCCGTGTTTCGGTGGTGGGAGTCTTTTCTGTCACAGTTGTCGTGTGCAGCACTGGGTGAAGTCACGGCTCGGTGCGCCTTTGCTGTGTTGTGTGTTTTTCGTTAGGGTCCCTGTTCGCCGCTGGTGAGTCCATATTTTTCTATTTTGTGTTTGCTTTTGTTCAGTTGATGTGCAAGTGTTGTTGCAGCTGAGTCATTTTATGGTTCTTGTTTTTTTATTTTATTTTTAAATAAAATACTGTTTTAAAGTTCAGAACTCTCTCTGGCCCTGGTGTATTTTTTGGATCTGTGAAATTTTAGATATTGACGTTAATTTATTAATATTCCGCAAGGGTGATATCTCCTCCCCCTTCTGGTGGCATTGTCAACTAAATTTTATTAAATTATTGTAAGGGAAAAGACCGCACCATCACAAAAGGAAAGGTGAGCCTTTGCTTTTTCAGTCTTGTCCTTGTACCTGACCATTTTCAGAGGAAGTGTTTGGTTAATAAGCAGCCTCATACTGATCTATGAACTTTTAAGTTCTGGGATCTGTTTGGGAATATCCTGATAGGATATAATTCATTTACTGAACTGTTAGGACCAGAATCATATTTTGGTTTCCACAAACTGTAACAGCCATGTTTTACAGTCAAGTGAGACACAGCAGAAGGTGATTCTATCAGCTGAAGGCAGGCTGTCAGGCAGGAGGAAACGAGGAAGACCACAGAGAAGATGGATGTAGTGAAGGAGGACATGCAGAGGGTTGGTGTGACAGAGGAGGATGCGGGGATGAAGGTGGTGATGACCCCTAAAGGAGCAGCACAAAGAAGGTCAGCGTCATGGTTCGATAAGCCAACAGACACAAACAGGTCTGAGTGAGAAAAGCAGGAGCACATTTATTTCCTTTGGCTTTGTTGCTGCTAAATTTGGATTTTTTTCAGTAACTAAAGTCACTTCTGTCTGTGTGGGTTTTTAGTGATCCAGGTCATAGTAGTCTCTGGAGCTTGGAAAAATACCTGGGTCTGTCCACCATTGGGTTTGAGAACTGATGAAGCCTTTGGGATGAAACGTCTTTGAGGCACAAACAGAAGTCCAGTTGCTTTTTTAAACTCAGTTCTCACACTGCAGGATGGTTTAACAAGTACTTCCAGTCTGCTGTGAACACATTTGTAGCATAGCGTACAATAGAGTAGAATAAACTTTATTGTCCCGCAATGGGAAAATTTTTCTTGGATAAACACTATACACAGCTGCAATTTGCATAATAAAAAAACCCAGAAGGTACAAGTAATGATAAGGGAAAAAAATCTCTAACATTCAAATGCATGTTGGTTTGACTTTGGGCCTTTTAAACAGTGCTGAGTCTTTGTTCAGTAATCCGACAGATACTGTGAGGAGTGAGAGCTCACAGCAGTTTGTTGTACAGCTGCCAGCTCTGTAACGTCTTCCTGAAGGTAACCGCTCGTATTGTGTAAAGAGGGGATCAGAAGAATCCTTAATAAGCCTGCTGTACAACAGTTGTTTCATGCTTTGATTGGAGAGACTGCTACTCCTCATTTCCAACATTTTTCATGGCAATTTTTACAAGTTTCTCAAGTCTCGATTTTACCTTTACTGTGAGCCGTACCAGATTGCCATCCCATATCTGATCAAGCTTTCCAGCACTGCATGATAAAACATACCCATAACCTTGGAACTCAAACCAAACATCTCACTCTACGAAGAAAAGTTTGTGCCAGTTTAATAAAAAGTCAACATGTTTTTCCATTTAAGAAATGTGTCCATGTAGATGCCCAAATATTTATATGAGCTGTTCTACTGTACATCCATCGACTACAGCAGGATGGTGTTCACGTATAGGGTCGAATATCATTTTTTTCTTTTTTCAGTGTTCAAAATAAGATGGTGATTTTCACACCACTCTTTGAAGTCCTTGATCTCCTCATGGTATATAGATGGGCAGTCGTTCGCTCGTAACAGACTTAGTATGAGAGGACAATCTGAGAATTTAATTACCTGGTTTCTGATCTGGTTCCCTCTGCATTCATTTGTGTACAAGGTGAAAAGGAGAGGAGAACTCACGGCTCCTTGGGGCACCATTGTGCTGCAATATTTGATTTTTGATAATGTGTCATTCACTTTGACTTGTTGATCTATTTGTTAAAAGAGATCAAAACCATTTAATAATTAAATGATTACTTTATAACTTTAAGAGCTTCTGATCCAGCAGATGTGGACGAACACTTTGGGATCTTGTGTTTGTTGATCAAGTGAAAGACACTTAACACAGCATCCGTAGTGCTGCACCCCTCTCTATATGCAAATTGAAGAGGGTCCGATCTTGGAGATATCTCTGGTTTGATCATATTCACTGTAAGTCTCTCAAAGCACTTCATCTTTGTTCTCACTAGGACATGATACTTTTGGAATAGGAATAATTATAGATGTTTTTCCACAACTCCGGGACTGTGTGACTCTGCAAGGACTTTTGGAAAATTGGACACTAGGCATCAGCTAATTCATCCGCACAGCATTTCAACAGAGAAGCCGTCAGGCCGTCAGGACCCATAGACGTCTTTTCAGAACTATTTCTACAGACTGACTGCACCTGCTTCAGGTAAACTTTTACACCATCAGCGTCACATCCAACCTGATCTAGAACTTCAGCCGTTGCAGTAGTAAATGCGTTCTGTGCATCAAATCTTAAAAAGAAGTTGTTCAAATTATTTGCTCTGTCGAGCTCGTTAAAAATAATTGACTGTTTCTTCTTGCTAGAGTTCATATTTGTGATTTGTTTCACGGTATCCCAGTTTTTTATATTCATCCGGTTAAAACTTTGTGCATTTGTTACCCGATGCTTCCCTCTAGCCTTCTTCAGCATTTTGTTTATTTCTTTCTGTGCTTCTACAGCCCCACTTTATCGATGCAGTCTTTCACGCCCTTAGTGATGTTTGGTTTGTTATTTGGAAAGTGAATAACTTCTTTATTGTAGAAACTGTGACTGCTGAGAAGCTGTGATTGGTTATGTCCTTCTTAGATCTGTATGTAGATCAATATGCACTTAGATCATCTTCATTAGAAACACTTTCATAAATGAACAGTTTAGGCTAGAAGCTAAATGTCTGCCCCCTGCCCTGAACATGGACCATCCTATTTCAAAATAAACAACCAGATCCCTTTACATAAAACTTATTATGTCCTATTGACCATGAAGATGTCTGAAATGAGTAAAGACACTCAGTTCTAATAAAGATCAAACACATAAAGAGTGCTGGGAAATAATGGAGACATAAATGTGTGACCAAAGAAAACACCAAGAATCCCAAAGTGAAAATGATGATCCAGTCTGAGCTCATCATTTATTAGCTAACACAAAGGGCCTGAACAGGACCATTTGGTCTTTGTGATTCTTTTTGTGAGTCTGTCATCGGCTACAACCTCAGTTACCACAATGTTAGATGGTTTAGAGAGCAGCACTCAGACCTGCTGTGGTTGAATTTGTAGCAGCTGTGACTGCTTGTTGCTCTGGGAGCCTGTGATTGGTCGATTTCCTGTGAAAGCTTTTTCTCTTATCATGAGAACATAACTGATGTGTCGGGGGGGGGCAATAACAGGGGACTGAGTGATGGAGCCAAAAGTTGTCGTATATTCATGGATCCAGATCATCTCCTGATCAAGTGGGACATGTCCATGGATGATAGCGAGATGCTTCTCACTGCAACAAATGAGGATGAAGTGTCTTTGTTCAGCTGTGGACAAAAATATGCTTTAAACAGAGTTTCCAATGTTAACTTCAAGCAGCCTGAAGATCCAGACTCTGGATCCAGACGGTGTTCAGTTTGGCTCTAGTTCTTTGCCTCCCACACCTGGGGACTGAATATCAGATGAATGAGGTGATCTGGGAGTAAATGGCTATCTTTAGTTTCAGTTTGACTCAGGCTGGTAGTCTTGCTGTAATATTGGTAATCAGACTAAAAGCAGTGCTCTGTGTGGGGTCCAGCAGGCGGGTACATCCTGTGCGTCTTTAATGTGAAGTGGTTATAAAAGGATGCTGAGAGCCTGCAGCAGTAATGTTTATGGTCAAAGAAAACAGCACCTTTACTGTGACTGTGAGCATCTCAGCTTCTAGCTGCTGCCATTCATTATCATCATTTACTCATCAATAAAAATCTGTTGAACATCATCTCAGACTGAGGTTGATGCTGGACTGACAGGTGCAAAGCTGTGGGGGATAATACACACTTATGTACATACATATAATGTGTGGATCCATGTGACAGGTAATCAGGTTTTTTGTGAAGGAAGACACCTGAAACACTAATTAAATAAATAAGACATTTATTATATTAAAGAATCAGAAAAAGACACATGTGCATGTGTGGACCCAGAGTCAGAGTGTGCTCTGTGTGTTCCTGTCTCACCATAACATCTTCATACTGCCTCTTATCTATCTGTTATCAATCCTGTCCAGATTAATAACAGAACATGGTGACGTTGGTGATGTTCTAACTGTACGTCCTGTGGCCTCCAGGATAAGATGCACTGAGACAGAGAAGTTAGTCTAGCATTATCTATCTGTGGCTCTCTGTCTACTGTATTATTTAATTGTTCATTATTTGGTTGAACCACTGTTTATTAATGAACTTACTGGAGTTTACTTTGGTACATTTGTCCTTTATTCACTGAGTAAAAATAATCCCTGACACATGTAAACAGGTAGTAGCTCAGTGCTCCGACATGATCTTCAGGGAATAAAGAGGAAAAGCTCAAAGATGAAACTCAGACTGAACTTCCTGATGGTCTGATGGAAACTTGCTGCTGTTACAGGAAGTGCTGCTTCTTCACTGACAGACATAAAAATACACACTTATAATCATTTCAGTGGTGTGAGTCTGTAACAAAGTGACTCCACCTAATCAGGATGTGAGTTTGTGTTACTGCATTGAACTCTGACCTCTGGAGAACCTGCTGAACAGCTGCACCATGAAGGAGCCTTTATTTACTCTGACTCTGAGACGTGTTTGAGAGCTGATGGGAGGAAGCCGTCCAAGGTCGGTTATGAAACACGCCCATATTTGGGTGAAGCAACTGCACTTAAAAGACAAAGTCCAATGAAGCTCCGCCCCTCACCGATCCAAACCAGGAAACAGGGTGGTGTTGTTCCTCGGTGCAGAGACACAGACGATCAGACTGAGCTCAGACCACAGCAGCAGCTTCCTCTGAGTGAGTCCAGCTACAGGAGATAAAACTCTGCTGCTTCAAGCTGCTGACGCTCCACACACTGAAGGTGAGTCTGAGCAACAACACGACTCACAGGAAGTTTCAGTGAAGGCAGCAGAGGAGGGAGGGAGCAGGACTGACTCTACTTCCTGTTTGCAGCTTCACTCACAGACTCAATGGCTTCCAGATCAGAGGAGGATCTCTGCTGTCCGGTCTGTCAGGAGGTCTTCAGAGATCCTGTTCTTCTGTCATGTAGCCACAGCTTCTGTAGAGACTGTCTGAGGAGATGGTGGAGAGAGAGGACGACACACGAGTGTCCAGTTTGTAAGAGAAGATCTTCAAGGGATGAACCACCTTTAAACCTGGCTTTAAAGAACCTGTGTGAGTCTTTCTCACAGCAGAGAGATCAGAGAGCTTCAGAGGATCTCTGCAGTCTGCACTCTGAGAAACTCAAACTCTTCTGTCTGGACCATCAGCAGCCAGTGTGTGTCGTCTGCAGAGACTCAGAAAACACACCGAGCACAGATTCAGACCCATCGATGAAGCTGCACGACAACACAAGAAGGAGCTTCAGGAAGCTCTGGAGCCCTTAAAGAAGAAGCTGAAGGTTTGTGAAGAAGTTCAAGTGAAGTTTGATCAAACAGCAGAACACATTAAGGTCCAGGCCCGACACACAGAGAGGCAGATTAAGGAGCAGTTCAAGAAGCTTCAGCAGTTTCTAGCAGAGGAAGAGGAGGCCAGGCTGGCTGCACTGAGGGAGGAAGAGGAGCAGAAGAGTGGGATGATGAAGGAGAAGACTGGAGGCTCTGAGCAGAGAGATAGCAGCTCTTTCACACACAGTCAGAGCCACAGAGGAGGAGCTGAGAGCTGAAGACGTCTCATTCCTGCACAGCTACAAGGCTGCAGTGGAAAGAGTCCAGCGCTGCCCCCTGCTGGATGATCCACAGCTGCCCTCAGGAGCTCTGATAGACCAGGCCAAACACCTGGGCAACCTGACCTTCAACATCTGGAACACCATGAAGGACATGGTCTCCTACACTCCTCTGATCCTGGACCCAAACACTGCTCATCCAAGACTCATCCTGTCTGAAGATCTGACCAGTGTGAGACGAGGAGGAGGAGGAGGAAGAAGCTTCCTGATAATCCAGAGAGGATTGATTATTCCTGCTCTGTCCTGGGCTCTGAGGGCTTTAACTCAGGGACTCACAGCTGGGATGTTGAGGTTGGAGGCTGTACATTCTGGGGAATGGGTGTGTTAGCAGAGTCTGTGCAGAGGAAGGGACACAAACTGTCTGGATTATGGAGAATATGTTTCGATGGAGATAAATACTCAGCATTCTCTCCATCAGCTCCACCCACTGCTCTGTCAGTGCAGAAGAAGCTCCAGAGGATCCGAGTGAATCTGGACTGGAACAGAGGAAAGCTGTCGTTCTCTGATCCTGATACTAACACACACATACACACCTTCACACACACTTTCACTCACAGGATGTTTCCATACATTAACACTGTGTATGGTGAAGCTAAGGTGCTGCCATTGAAGGTGAGGGTGGAGCAGATGAGCTGTAACTGCTGATGTGGATGGATGTGATTGGTTGTTGTAATGTTGTTTCCTGGTTACAGTGTCCTCTGTGATCTGTTGTGTGACCCTGATGATGATGATGATGGTCTGAAAGTGAAACAATAAAGTTTTTGAAGAGCTCATCTGTCCTTCCGTGTTTGTTTGGCGCAAACATCAAAATACTCTGACAGGTAAAAAATGAGGCTGATGCAGAAAGTTCTCCTCAATGGTTCCCAATCAAAGAGCAGAGTCTCGTTTGAAGCCTTCCTGCTTCCTGCTGTTCCATCAGTGCTGATGCAGCCACGGACAAACAGGAAGTTGGAACGTATCAAGTTTAAGCTCGTGTGTTTGTGAGGCTGCAAAGACCGGATCATCTTCTTTATTAGAAACAACACAAACAGCTGCAAGGAACTCTGAAGATGGAGCTCACGATCCTCTGGAGGAGGGGCGGGGCATCTACCTGTCTGCACCTGAGGGTCATTTTCAGAGTTGTACAGTAAACCCTTTGAGCTGTGTGTGTCTGTGTGTGTGTTCCTGCTGCTGTGAGTATAACAGGCAAAGTGTCAGCATGGAAACTAAAGAGCTTCTAACAGTGAGAACACGCCTGCATCACACTCTGTGCTCATGACCAGCACTCACCTGGAGAGAGGACAGGTAAACACACACCTATAGATCTTAAAGCAGCAGGAGCACACACACACACACACACACACAGTGTGTAGTGAAAACTTTGAAAGCACACACACAAAAGTCCACATTAATTATTGACATGGTTTTATGACTGTTACCATGGATACCAGGTAGGAAAAAAGAGTCAGCCAGACCTTTAATCCCCCCTCCCTACAACACACAAACACACACACAAGCACAGAGGAGTTTACACTGACTGCAGAGTGTGTGTGTGTGTGTGTGTGTGTGTGTGTGTGTGTGTGTGTGGTGGAGGGAGGGCAGCTGCTCAGACTTTGCCCCTCCTGCAGGAAGCTGTCGCTC
>JAMQGT020015149.1:0-32500 GCA_024447675.2 Pterophyllum scalare
GGTTATGTAAGTGTTGCCTTTCGTTCAGTTACGTATTGCTCCTTTGGGATGTGGTGGAGCGGGAGCTGCTCATCATGGATGCAGCAGCTGTGATGCTGTCACAGCAACATGGACCAAAGTCCCTGAGGGAACGTTTGAATCTGAGCTCCGAGCAGGTAACAGCCAGGTGTGCCTAATGAAGTGACCGTGAGCTTCTCCATATCATGTTTTTGCTTCTGAAAGTTTGTTTTAAATATCAGAAAGGACACGCCATCATGTGATGGTGCGTGACGGAGCATTAAAGGTGAAAATGTGGCCCGCTCCGCCTTCAGTGGAGCTCACATTCATGAACTGAAGGACGAAACCTCAAAGATCCAAACTGTACCTGAACTGGGCGTCGAGGCTCGGCTCTGAATCTCCGCAGGGAGTCCTTTGGGCTCCTTCGGACCTTGGTCGTCAGGTAACACTTCTCTGCAGAAACCAGAGAAGAAGACGGGCTCGGGTCTGAGCATCACTCACTGCGGTACCGAAACATGACAAACCTGCACGTGGACACTTACATGTAACCTGGATCATCTCGTTCATCGTCAACGTCAATGTCAGGTGCTGCGGAAAAAGAAAAGTCAGTCAAATTCACACACAGTGACATCACAGGGTCAAAGGTCAGAGTCAGCTGATGCGTGAACTGAGCTTTCGTCCAAGTTCCCTAAACAACAAATCAAGAAAGAAAACGTCCGACCATCCCGACCTGTCCCAGAGTTAAAGTTACAGTTTGAGTCCCTCCCAGTCCAAAGCAAACACAACCAAAGCCAACAGTCACTTCCAAAGTTCAGTCTCAGAGTTAAAGCTCTCCAGTCTCAGGTTACACGAGTCCAGTCCAACACTTTCCTGAAGTCTCGGTGTTCCAGCTGACACGTCTGTTTTGGAGGCCGAGAAGATTCAGGGCCTGAACTCAAGACCAACAAGTCAAAGTCCTAAAGAACATCGTTCAGAGCAATTCAGGAACAACAGGAACAATCTATTTTTTAATCTCAGCTGCTCCCTGTAGGGGGCGCCACAGCAGATCATCAGCCTCCACCTCCCCCTATCCCAGCATCCTCCTCTGTCACTCCAACCCTCTGCATGTCCTCCACTACATCCATGAACCTCCTCTGAGGTTTCCCTCTCCTGCCTGCAGCTCCAGCATCTCCACCCTCCCTCCATCTCAGCCTCTCTGATGGACTCTCAGCCATGTTTGGCTCCAGCCAGTTTATCCCAGTCTGGATAAACGTGGAGGGCAGGATCAGATCAAATCAAAGATGCAGATCATCAAGAATGAGGTTTAAGTTTTTTTTCTCCAAGTCTCTGAAATGGAAACAGTTCAGATGAGGCTGGTTGGAGTCCTGCAGCTTCACTGTTTGAGTTCTCGACCTCAGCTCTGCTGGACTGACTGTGCAAATATAAGAGGACAAGAGTCTACAGTACCTGGATTCTCATAACTCGGATTGCTCTCTGCAGGACAGAAGCAGAGAAATAAGTCTGGGTCACATGGAGAAAATGGAGAAATGTAGATATAATCATGAATAAATATTAAAGTTAAAAACGAGCGAAGAGTCTCACCTGTTTCTGTCGGCGTGTACGGTCTGTGCTGAGGTTTGGTTGAATTTGATCTGTGAAACAAAAACATTCAACATTATTAAAGAAAAAAGTGCACGTGAGTCTGTGCACGGCATGCAGCCATCCCCCCCCCCCGGAGACGGGACGGCTCCATCGCTGCCTCTGTGCTACACCCGCAGCTCCTCAGGGTCTGCAGGTGTGTTTAACAAATGCATAAAATAGAGAGACTTACGATGGAGAGCGCAGGTGGGGGTCAGGAGAGAGCGTGTTGATGTTGGGGTTCGGGGGTGGGGTCGGCTGGGCTGCAACAGAGAAGGTGAGCGTTATCTTCATCATCGTCAGCAGAGCAGAAATAAAGCAGAGGATCTGCTGCATCGTCAGAGCAGTCCTCCTTCCTCTGGGGGGCGCTGAGTCTTAAACTTAGTGATGGTTTTTCTAAAAGCTGAAAGTTTTATTCTTTCACAAAGTTTGTCAGAGCGAGTTCAGCGTGTTCGGATCCTTCCTGTTCACGGAGATCAGGGTGGGAAATATCGGCTACTTTCTTTTGTGCATGCTACAATGTTTCCATTTAACTGACTTAAAGCTCACCTGCAGTGATGCTGCCACTCTGGAGGCCTCTGGAAGCCAGCCAATCAGAAGACAGGGAATGAGAGGCTTAAAGAGACAGGAGCAACAGTGGTTTGTTTCAGACAGGTCGAACTGGGGGGGCTGCATCAATCATAAGAAAACACATCAGACTTACATGGGTGGATGACTCTGAATCCTGGTTGCCTGCTTTCAGAAACAAAAACATGTTAGACAAAGTGGTGAAGCTTTAAGGATGAAGCGCAGACGTGTCTGAGGCGCAGAGGCAAACACTCACATGTACTCCTCTGAATCTGTTTGTGGGATGGAACCTGACGGGGAAGAAAGCAGAGAGAGAAGATCAAACCAGAGATCTCAGAAGACGAGCTGGACATGATGAGTGTGAAAGTGTGGTCTGAGTCAGAGATAAAAGGCCGTGCTGAGACCGCGGGGTGGTTCACGCTCGGGTCGGGTCAGCCTGCGGTTAACGGCGGTTAACCGCAGGCTGACGCAGATTGAAGTGCAGCTTTCACCCACGCAGTGGACCTTTGTTCCTGCAGTCCAAACAGATGACGACCAGGAGGACCATGGAGATGAAGATGGCAGCCGACACGAGGAGGAGGAACCAGGAGACGTCCATACTTTATCTGAGGGGGGGACAGAAGATGATCAGAGGTCAGAACTTTCACTCCATCCGTTTGTGAAGTTGTGTAACTTAAGCTGTTCTCAGGTCAGTTTGAAGCTGTGTGGGAGTTTGCAAAAAGGCGCCGAAGGCGTTTAAGACCACAAGAAACAAATCTATGCTGCAGCTCACTGATGTCCAACACCCAGGCCAGAGACTAAATCCCCCCGGGTCAGAAACCTTTCCCAGCGCTGAAGTTCGAGATGCCGTCAGATCAAACGCTTCCCGACCGAACCTGATGGATGAAGAGCGGGAGCAGGGACAGGTGAGGAGGCACCTGAATATCCGAATAACTTCCTGTAAACTGAGAGAACATCGAGTCTGCAGGAGGACAAACCTGAGCCAGGTTTGGACTCTGACACACAGACACACACACACACACAGACACACACACACACACACACACACACTGAGCCATGTGATCTGTGGAGGTTTGGTGTTTTTCATGCTGTGGCTTTTCACGGCGTTTGAAAGCAGCAGCTGGAAACTTCCAGCAATGAAGCCGAACAAACAAGTCAAATTTCCACGAGCTTCAGACAGAAACAAAAGCTGAACTTTAATTCAGATTTTAGAGCCGAACATTCAGAAGTCACCTGATCTTCTGAACTGAGCTGGATGAGACATAAAAACCAAAACCCTTTGTGGTCGGGGTGACAAACGGCTTCGAGCTACGTTTCTACATCACAGGAGGTGCATGTGTGCAGAGCTGAGGGCGGCTGCACTCAGTAACCCTCACTTTTATAGTAATAATGCAAGAAGAAAGAAAGGAATCCCTGCACGAGCCCAGACACATACGGTTTATGATTAGCTGCTTCTGGAGAGATTCATGCTGGTTATTTTGGAAAAGTCCACTGTTCCCAGCACAGGTGTAAAGGTGTGAAGCTCTTTAGCTTCGTCTCCATCACAAACACCACCCTTTCCTGCCACAGCAGCACAGTGAACCCGAACATCACACACATGAACTGTCTTCCCCACTGAAGTCCAGACGGTCCTTCAGGGAGGGCTCTGAGGGGTCAGAACACCTCTGACCCCACCCAAACTGACCTGCTCCAATACTGGAGACATATTCAGGGCTTATGTTATTAGGTGGATGTTCTGAGTGAAGGAAGCAGAAATGAGCGGCTGTGACTGGATGACGAGGTGCAGCTCAAGAACCTGCACGATTATCAGGATCTTCATTTACATGAACCACAGGAAGTGACCGACCTTTCTTTGAATCCAGCTAACAGCAGAGGCAGGCCTCCATTTCCTCTGGTTCTACAGAGCTTCGTTCTTCTCCACATCCATTCACGCTCAACGCCACCGAAGCTGAGCAAGCAGTTCAATCCAAACTATTCTAACAGCTTTTTGTTTGGCTCCACTCACTCCACTCAGAGCGTGATGCTAATCTGCGTCCTGCTCTCAGGAGTGCGTCACACAGGAAGGAAACCCATCAACACGTGGTGCGCTGACGGGTACTGCTCGCTTTCTTTCCTCTGCAAACCCAAAGTCTCCACTGAACAGCGGCCGGCTGACTCCAAACACTGGAAACAGCATCAGAGAAAACACGGGCACCCCCCCGGCCCCGGTCATGGAAACCCGCCACAGACAGACAGTTCCCGTCCCAGCCTTTCAGCTTTGACTGGTTTTCACATCAGCTCCACGCTGCAGCCAGGAAGGCCGCCATCTTGTAACTTTTGAACTGCCACAAAAACCCCTGAAAGGTTTCATTAAACTCTGTCAGCAAATAGAAACACGTCTAATAAGGTCACAGCTGTGCAAGGGAAACACACAGGCTGATAGTGATGTTTAATCTGAGCTGAGCGCACGTAACACACTCACAGCGAGATGACGACGAGGATAAAACTCAAACCCAAACTTATCATCAGCCAAAAGCACCCAGAGCAGGAATATTGTTGTTTATTAGTTATTAAATAATTACTAATGATGCTTTAACATCAGTTTCTTCGTCTGCTGACACTGCATCACATTTATAAAACATTTGGGACTTAAAATCTTCAAAACCAGTTTAGAAATCTGTCCTAGATTGAATTTGATCCCTGAAATTAGGCTGGAACAAGTCTAAAACCAAGACCACGTCTGAAATGGGCCTAAAGTTGGTCTCAGATCAGGTCCAAACCCAGAGCCACGATCCCAGCATCACGGTGCGAATCTGAGACAAACACTGAGACAAAAGATCTGTGATGTCTTTCAAGATTCTCCAAAAATCCCTGAAATTAATTTCAATCCAAGTCCAAGAATAGATTTAAAATCAGGTCCAACACCCAGTCAGTATAAGACGGTCTAAAACTTCCAAGTTCAAACCCAGATGACACTGAGACGGCCTGAAGACATGAAATTCTCAAATCAATCTCAAACTGAGTCCAAAAATGCATCTAAAACAGTCCAAGACCAAGTCAAAGCTCAGATCTCTGATCTCCACATAATGCAGTTCATTTGAAATTAAATGAAGAGCCCGAAGGTACGGATACAGACCGAATCCACAGAAGAAACGAGACAACCCCTCCAAGATTCTCCAAAACCAAATCAGTGAGACCAAGACCAAGCTGTAACCTACATTTTGAATTCAATGAAAAAGTGGTTGAAAACCAGTCCCAAACCAGTCAGTCTGAGATCAGCTCTAAAACCAGAACAGGACCGAGTCCAACCCCGAGTCTCTGCATCGTGGACTTATTTGTGTTAAATGCTGAGACCGACTGAGTGTCACTGAGAATCCAGAGTTTAAAATAGAAACACAGTAAAGTAAAAGCACTTCTGTTGGTGGCTTTGAACTCCTCTGTCAGAACAAGTCTGTTTGCAAACTCTCGCTAACTTCCTGGAAGTTCTGCTGCAGGTTTTCCGGCATCATCGTGATGATAACAAAACTTCAGGAAGTCCCGATAATCAGCTCCATCAAACCGTTAATCTGCAGCGTAAACAGGACGCAGAGGAGGCTGCCACACAGTCATGCTAACAGTTTCCCTTTGTTTCCAGTCTTTGTGCTAAGCTAGGTTAATGGGCTGCTGGTTGAAGCTTCATAATAAAAAAGAGGAGAGTCATAAGATGGAAGGCTAATGTTACCAATACACTTCTAAAAAGATGTGATTTTTAATAAATGTGCAAGTGTA
Organism: Pterophyllum scalare; assembly: GCA_024447675.2. NCBI lineage: Eukaryota > Metazoa > Chordata > Actinopteri > Cichliformes > Cichlidae > Pterophyllum > Pterophyllum scalare. Next base: position 5,929 of record JAMQGT020015149.1, read on the forward strand.
AATAAACAAGGATGCATCTATAAACAATGATTTTATTCAATTATTCTTATGTCTGCTTTTTTATTGTTTCCTGTGTGTGAAGACCAGCCACACACACAATGTGCAAGAAAACCTCCTCTCCGTGCACACAACCACAGGGGGACTATTTTTTTGTGCTCTAGATTGTGTGACAACTGAAAATGAGGTAGGAGGTGTTTTCGAGGTTTCACCATGTTAAGAAAGACTGAAGCTGCAGATCTGCAACCGGGACAGGAGGCACTTTAAGCACTTTGGTCTCACTACACTGCCTGCGCTCACCTGACAGGTGGTCCACACTGATCAGACATCGGGCTGAAGTGAGACAGCCCGGCTGCAAATGTGGCCCAAAGAAAACCACACGTGGGTCAAACATTCATGGTTACCAACAGTATCTCCATAAAGTCACATTTCTCAAATTGTGCCCAGCTGTGTCACTGTCCCTGCCTGGGGGAGCAGGGCTGCTAAATTTGGTGTTGTGGGTACGATTCTCTCAGACTGCCAATGAACATTCAGCCCCTCATGACAAAGAACTCTGTGATGTGAGAAGACCACAGAAGTCCTCGTTACACCATCAGAGGCTGGCTTTAAAAAAGGGACGCTGCCAGCATCGCTGCAGAGGGTGAAGGCTGGGAGGTCAGCTGTTATCAATCCCTGGCTCTTCTACAGTGTTTTGTCCTCTCTCCCCTCAGCCCCAGATGACTGCCCCTCCCTGAGCCTGGTGCTACTGCTACTTCCTGTTAAAAGGGAGTTTTTCCTTCCCACTGTCGCCGAATGCTGATTATTGGGTCGTTTTGATTGTTGGGTTTTCTCTGTAATTATTTTAGGGTCTTTACCCACAATGTAAAGTGCCTTGTGATTTGGTTCTATATAAATAACATTGAATTGAATGTTTCCATATTTAAACCCAATCAAGCACCTGTGAGGCATCCTTAAACAGAAGGTGGAGGAGCTCAAGTGTCTAACATCCACCCGCTCTGTGATGTCGTCATGGAGGAGTGCCCATGAGGGTGAAGGCAGAGCTGGATGATAATGGTGGTCACACAAAATACTGACACTATGGGCACAGTTTGGACATGTTCTCTGTGAGGTGGACTCACCTGTGCTGCCAGCTCTTTGGACATTAATGGCTAACACTGACTACTCTGAGTTATTGCCAAGTTTCATTTCTGTAGTGTTGGCCATTAAATTATTTGCAGAAATGTGAGGGCTGTACTCACCTTAGTGAGATATTGTAGATGTGTCAAAAACACTGATTTAAGTTTCATATTTTTACTAGATTGCACATCTTTAAATAATGCAAAATATCGTTCATTATTGTGATCGCAAAAATTACAGAAAATATTAAGATAGTATTTTTTTGTCAGTATCGCACACCCCTATTTCTGAGTCACTTTGACCTAGGCCCAGTTTTATTTATCCAAACGTGTCAGAAACCAAAAATTTCCAATAAACAATGGCGGTTGCCAAACCAGCTTAGAGATCCATTACTGCCACCTACTGGACTGGAGTTTGAATCAGGAAGTGACTCCTGAGAATTTCCCAGGGATAAACTCTTGATGAAGACCAACTTCCTGTGGAGTTCCAGATTGGAGTTGAGGTAAGGCGGTGCCTTCTTGCCTTCAGCCAGTCCCGCTCACATTTCTGCTGATGGCAATAGCAGCTCAGGGAGGAGGTGGAGGTGCAGTTTTATCAAATATGTAAAACCAGATTTTATAACAGTTCCATACTGCAGCTTTAATCTGTATCAGAGAGAAACCTGTGGCTTTAGTTCTTACTGTCGATGGTTGTGTTGCCATTTTTTCAGTTTCACACATTTAGCTGCGTGGTTTTGAAACAGCGCCCATTTTCACAGATTGTTGTCGTGTTAAAAACAACATAAACTTATTTATTGTTGATGAAAGGAGAGAGCAGTAAAGACTACTGTGATGATAATTAATTGTTTTACATTCTGTGATCAATGATGGAAGTCACCCAGGAGTATTAAATAAAGATGGTTACATTTATTTGAGCTGTGAGTGTTTAATATCCATGTGATTTATGGGAATGTGGATCTTTGAGATCAATCTGAGAAGTGATTCTGATCATGTTTCACACTTTATTGTGTCATGTAGCGGATCGACTCGGATTAGGTGGTCTTGACTACAACCCTGGTCGGATGTAAAGGCCGTTTCACGCCACATGTGGATGCGAACTTGTTGTGTAACCTACGCGTTGTGTTTTTGCGAATAAATCGTTCTCATAAAACGCACTGTGAAAGAAATGATGTCGACATCAAGCAATGACGCAATGAGGTCCTGATGTTTCTAAACAATCATAAGAAAGCGGCAGCAGGGAGAGGTTCACGGTTTGATCCCGGAGCTGACCATCAGTCATGGCCGCTTTCGCGCATATTTCAGGATATCAGTCTGAGCTCGTGTTGGCCCACGTGTGAGGAGGCAGAGAATCATTTCAGAGGTAAAATAGTTGGATATTAGTGTTCCCACATCACATTCAGTACATCGGTGCGTGTTTTGGGCTATGACCTCACATGTTGCTAAATGCAGCGCTCTGATTGGTCAGATTTGTTTGTTCATTTGCGAAAGTCAAAAAAATCGAACTTGATCCGAAAAAATTTATTCTCAAACTCATCCTGTGAGCTGACGCGGTCGGTGTGAACGGCTGCACTGAGAACAGGTGAGTCCCAAAAATATTTTAACGCACGAAATTTACGCGTCCGGTGTGTAAAGGCATTTAGCCACATGGTGAACTCTCAGAGACTAAATGCTAACTTAAAGTCAGCCTTCCTCATCTCGCAGCTCTTCGGTTGTAGGGTTTCCATTTGGGCGATGAATCTGTGAGATTTCATATAAAGGGGCAGGTGTGAACTTATCCTGATGATGGAGGAACCTTTGACATAAAACCCAGTGTGATTACCGGAGTCGCTCACAGATGCTAGAAATGAACTCTGTGCAGTCAAACCCTTTATCACCAGTAAGGTCGTAAACCATATAAGGCCAAAGCCGCCCGCCCCGGTCCAGGCAGCTCACAGCTTCGCAAAGTGGGGGTCTTCCTGGATCTTGTCCCAGGAAAGCCTGATGTTCAGACCATCAGGACCCGACTTTAACTTCCAGCAGGGGCGTTTCTGTGTAACGGACTCGTGTGAAAAACGTGGCATATGGTTGAAATTTGCTTTGCTGTTGTATAAAGGAACGGTTCCTGAAACGTCTCAAACAGAAAACACATTTAATCGGGTTTACAGCAGCTTCCTGCCCGGCCTCGGTGTGAGTCTGTTTGGCATCATGACTTAGACATTTTTACCAAAGTTGGATCCGTTTGGAAAAAAAGACCTCATATGAAAGGTAACTGTGACCCACAGAGGTGAGCGCTGACTGCCCGGCTCTGATTGGGTGTGGTTGCCTTTTAGCTACATGCTATTTGTGTCATAAACAGGTGAAAACTCGATGCGAGGCAGCAGACCTGACCTGCAGTCACCATCTACCTGATGGATGTTCACATCCAACCACAGGGCAGAATCCTGGTGGGGAGGAACTTTTGGAGTGATTCCTCATTTAGGAGTTAATTTTTCCCGAGTGAGTGAGAGAAATTGTGAGCATGTGTCAAACACCGTGAACTGTGCCATAAAGAGGAGCTGTAGAAGTGAATTCAGGCTCATATCCTCCTCTGGGCCTCACTGAGGAACAAAGGAAGGCAAAGGAACCACAAAACGACAGGAAACTCACCTACACCTGATAACAAACGGCGATGGGGGCGACGGTCGGATGGTGGGCAAAGGATCGGAGAAGCTTCGGGGCCTGCAGCTGGTCTCTGCTCCTCATGAGGCGATTACTGTAACCAAACATCCGTCATGTCTGAGACCTTCTTTCTCCTTCGCTTGCACGCCCGTCTCTCCTCTGTGATGAGCTGATCCGGTGTCTGAGCGCCTCTGTCACTCCTCCGTCATCGCTGCACCCAATCACCTCCCGAGGACTCTCCGATCTTCAGCTGTCTTCAGACGGACCTTCAGCTCTTCGCCAGGAGAGGCTTCAAAAACCAGGCAGGAAGGAGTTTGGTAAAGCAGCTTAATCAGCCTCCAAACTCTGAGCATGAGGTTGTGAAAGCTGGTGCAGAGTTTGGTGAGTCACCGAGCAGAGCGGCTCTCACCTCTGCTGCGGTGACAGCTGTGTGGGCTGATCAAACTGCCCTCTCAGCCGCTCCTAACTGCAAACTGCTGGTGGAAAGTGGAAACCAGAGGCCTGCAGCTCAGAGGAGCAGAGATGCCAGAACAAAGTATTTCACACAAACACCTCCAACCAATCAGGAGGTGCAACTGCGACACCTCAGAGCGTCTCCGGCTGTCAAAAAAGCTGCAGCGCTGTGTGAACGCTGCTGCAACCGTCTCAACATCCTCCCACCTACAAACAGGAAACCACAACCTCTCCCCTCCTGTCCTCACTCAGACTCTTTTCTCCTTCTGCTGAACATTCAGAAAGTGGAGGGAGGGGGAAACGGGTGGGGGGGAACAGCAGAGAAAACCCCACCATCAGTCATGGAGGACCCCGGGGGGCACTTTCATTCCTCTGTGTTGGTCCAGTATGTGAGAGTGTGACTGGTTTTCCCAGTGAAACCTGGAAGCACCAAGACCAGCTCCTCCAGTCAGGAGCCGCCGCCTGATGCCCCAAAGTCATAAACGAGATCTGCTGTTACACAGAAATCATTCTGTCCTACTTTAACTTCTTACAGTAAAGCTGCCCCAAGGAACAACACACAAACACACACCCACACACCAAAACCCACTACAAAACCGAAAACGCAACAGCATCTCGGAAAGCAAAAGCGGCATTTCAGGGAAACCACGACGACGGAGCCAATAAGAATCCGCCTGAGCACGAAAACCACCCGACGACACCGCGAAGAGCTGGACTTCAGCTTCAGAGCCGCTCTCATCCGACAAGCTGCTGGAAACCTCCCTCGGAGACTTTGGACCATGCTGATGTGACAGCATCACAGCTGCATCCGTGACGGGAATCTCCCGCAGTCATAAAGGGATGGTCATGGTCAGCAGCAGCACTCGGGGAGGCTGAGGCTCTTTAAACGATGCTCAGTTGGTGCCAAAGTGAGGAAATCTGACCCTCACCATCACAGCAGCAGGAGCCTGAAGGCTGATGGATCCACACCTTCTGACCGGACCATCTCAATGCTGCAGCATCACACCTGGAAACCTTTCTCTAATCTTCTACTGTCCAGTTTTGGTATGAACGGAGCTCCTCGGTCTACCCGTTCTCCTCTGACCTCTGACACCAACCAGGCATTTCCTCCCATGGAGCTGCAGCTCACTGGATATTTTCCGTGTTTCAGACCTGCTCTGTAGCCACAGAGGGAAAACTCTCGGACCAACAACCACATCCAAAGTCTCCTCTCTTCATCCTTCTGATGCTCAGGCTGACCTTCAGCAGGTCGTCTTCACCATGTGATTGTAACAGGCAGGTGAACAGGTGTACCTAATAAAGCGGGCGTGAATGTGCTCCCTGGAGGAGGAGAAGCGTCTCTCCTCCTGCTGAGGTTCAGCGCCTCGTGTTCGACATTTGGTTCTGATGATTCATAGTTTCCCATCATGAAGCCCGAGCTTCCTCCACAGCTTCCAGGTCCTCCTGGTGGGTCTGGAGGTTTGAGCAGGAGGATCCTGATCCGATGCCTGAATCACCTCAGCTGGAGTTCAGGGTCCCTGACGCGTCACTCTGTAGACCTCACACCTGTGACTGTGGGTCAGGTGACCCAACAGGTAACAGGTGCTGACTGGACACTTTAAATGTTTTAATGTGGTCTGAAGAAACACACACATACTCACTTTATGTGTGTGTGTGTGTGTGTGTATAATTTTTATTAGTATTGCATAACTGTTTTAAGTGTTACTATAATATTACATTATATAATGTAATATTACCTGTTTATCGTTAATGATTGATCCATTATTATTAATACTGAATGGTGTATGTGCGCCCTGCTGTTCCATCACAGTACAAACACACAGACACACAGCTGCTCATTTTCATTTAATGTTCACAATAAAAAGTTAAAATAATTTGAGGTCACCGTTTGTTTTCTCCTGTTTCAATGACCACCGTTCATCTCTGTGGGGGGGGGCATCATAGATCATATCTATAACATAACCGTGGAGGAGCTCGGGGGCGGGGCCAAGGCTGCTGAGGGACTTCCTGTTCCTCACTCTCCTCTGGTCTGTCTACCCTGCAGCTGCTTTAATTACTCATCAGGCTGCACGTCTACTAAAACCATCATGAAAGCATTTTTTACCCATGATTCTTTGCCCTTCCTGCCCCGCTAACAGGAAGTCTGGGTATAGCTGGTCTGCAGCCCCCCCGCAGAGGCTGAACTGGGATTGGATAAAAACAGGAGCGAGTTAGTGTTCTAATTATCAAAGAGATTAATAAAGCTTCTCCTGAATAAAAAAACAGCTGCAGGCTCAGGAGGACGACGTCACCTGATTTTGGTCTGTACGCTTTCGGGCAGATCCCGGGTCAGCTGCTAACAGGTAATTATCAGGTTACAGCTACGTCCACAGAGCGGCTTCGGTCAATCCCGCTCTGTCCCGCCGCCATGCGAGCAGAGTCGAGCTAAAGAACACGTTCTCCTGACTCGGCCGAGGAAAGGCTATAAAAGGTAATAAAATATGGAGAAATTAAAAGTTCTCCTGAAGCGTCGCTGCACGGCAGAGTCTGCAGTCCTGAACAGGTGAAATATAATCAGCTGCAGGTGAAGAAGAACCTCCATCAGATCTCTGTCCTCAGATCAGCACGCTGGAAACCGGAACCCGGGTGGAGCGTCCGCTTCTCGGCACCACGATCGGCTCGTCTGCGAACAAACAGAACATGTTTTATCCTGATATTCCTGAAGCTTTCCACGATTTTCATAACAAAAAAAACAAATCTGATTCATTTCAGTCAAAGATTTCCATCCCGTGGGAAAAGGCACCGTAACAGGAAGGAGGACGTGGCGCTCAGAGGCCGCTGATGATGTCACCACTTCACCTCCAATCGGCTGCAAACAGAACGCAGGGGCGCGTCTCACCTGTGGGGACGTAGTTCTCAGCCCGGTCGCGGTCCCTCTCGATGAACAGAGCGGTGGCGAGGAAGAAAGCCCCGCCCACAACGGCCACGAAGGCGCAGAGGAGCATAGAGAGCTGCAGAGACCGAAACTGCCAGAGGAAGGAGTCGTTCCTCCTCAGAGAGTCGGAGACCTGAGAGACAGCGAGAGGAAGGAGGAGGAGTCAGAGAGGAGCTGAGTGTGTCTGTGTGTGTGTGTGTCTGTGTGTGTGTGTGTGTGTGTGTGTCGGCGGCTGGATGTACCACTCCTATCAGGTACGGACTTCCTGCGTCTCCGAGCAGGTGAGAGAGGACGATCTGCAGAGCCTCGGCTGTGGAACGTCGAGTGGGAACGACGACGTACTGAAACAAAGATGGAGAATCACCACATGGATTTGAGACGGGAAGAACAGCCCCAGAGTCTCAGGAGGCTCCTGCAGGAGTCCAACACTCACCAGAAGAATATCAGCCACGATGGCCCAGTTCATGGACAGGAACGTCTCCCCGAAGAAAATGAAGACCTGAGGGGACGGAAAGATATGAATGAACAACCAGCAGCCGGCAGGCGGGAAAATCTGCTGTCAGATTTATCTCTCTGTCCCAAACACCAAGACCTACCCAACTCTGAGGATGGATGGAAGGAAGGAAGGAAGGAGAGGACAGACAGATGGAAGGATGACAGAAGGACGGGAGGAAGAAGGAAGGAAGATGTGACTCACGTATGTGGCGATGGTGCTCGCCTGAGCGAACATGATGGCGAGGTACAGGAAGGGAGCCGAGAGGAGGAGCCCGGGCGGCGCAGACCAGCGGGTCGGCTCTGGGCGTCTTCTTCCTCAGCTGCCGGCTCACCTGCACGCCGCTGGCCACGCCCAGCACGCCAGTGATGCAGGTGATGGCCCCGAAAATCAGACTGGCGGAGAAAAAACAAACACCACTGTTAAGTTTTCCTCCATCATGACAGCACAGAGCACCACCCTGAGGCTGTCACCTGTGTGAGGCGGAGTCATGTTTACCTGTCCGAGGATTCACAGTGAGCCTCGTTGCAGGAGATTTCTCCCCGTTGAAGACGGCCGCTCTGAAGAGGAACGTTGGCGCCCAGAGAGCCAGCGAGCCGGTCACGAACGCCACCGCGGTGAAGCCGAACGTGGACAGCATGAAGCTGCAGCTGCAGCAGAGACAGAGACGTGACTGTGAGGCGTTACCATAGAGACTGAAAGGCGTGGTCACAGCTGCTCTGATGCATTTGTGGGCGTGTCCCTCTGAAACATGAAACTCTGGGAGGAGAATATTTATATGAATCACACAAACTTGGTTTACTGAGCTGCGTGAGGCTCCGCCCCCTAACTCTTCCTGTGTTTAGAGTCGAGTACTTCGATGAAACTGAAGGAGGGGACTGCACTGTCCGGGGGGGGATCTAAGTGATGTTCTTAGGTGAGCTGATGGGTTTGCATGAAGCAGGCCCGGCAGAGAGCGTGGGTGTGCACGCAGAGCTCTGCACCCTCAGGAATCACCGCCTTTCTGAAGGCTCCTCCCTAAGATTCGACCTGTTACTAAGGTGGTGCAGCGATGGGACTCCGATCTGAGGTTCATGTCTGCTTGTTGTTCAGGCATCGCTGGGAGGAATCCTGAGAGTCACGTTTCCTTTGACTTCAATAATAAATGTTTCACGTGCACGTGGCACGGTACCAGCAGCTTCAATAACATTCCGCCCCCCCCGAGCTCCACCAAGCCTCCACCACCACGCACCCCAACAGCATCTCACCCTCGCATCAAAAACTCTTCTACAGCTGGAATAAACAGCGGTGACCTACTTCCTGGTGAGGGCGCGCAGGTCGGCGATCCAGCTGGTGTGGTGCAGGTGATTCTCGGGTCGCGAGCTCGATGGCTCCTCTTTTAGGCTCCTTCACCACAACCAGCAGCAGCAGCACGGCGATCAGCCCCAAACCCGGAGTCACCTGAAGGAACGGGAACAACACAAACGCTCGTCAGCCGGAGGACGGCGCACAGCTGCGGCAGATGTTCGACAAACATCAGGCTCACCCGCAGGGCCCAGTGCCAATCCTTCGCCGCGCTGCTGACCTGTGAGCCGACGATGTATCCGAGGCCGCTGACAGGAGGCGGAGACAAAGAGGCGGAGGTCATAATCACACTTCCTGTCTGACGTTCAGCAGTGAAAACATCACAGCTCCAAACTCACCAGGACACCGGACGCACAACCATTAATCACAGCTACAAGGACTCACTGAGCCACAGAGGCAAAAATTGCAGAAAAAGCCAAAATATAAAATTTAATCTCTCAAAGATGACTTGATTCAATTTTTTTGGTTGAATAAAATATGTTAAAAATAATAATAATTCTGATAAAGGCTTCATTGTTACCAGAAAGAAAGAAAACATAAAACTATGATCATTTGATCAAATCAGCTCACAATAATAATGCTTTAATAACTGACCGAAAGGAAAAACTATAAAAACAATAAATCTATAAATATATCGATGAACGTCTTTAATCTGTCGGGTTAACGACTGCTTTAATCGTCAGCTTCCTCGATGACCTGCAGCTACCTGCCCACAGGGATGGCAAAATAGAAGATGGACAGCATGTTGGTCCTCTTCCCCTTCACGTAGAGGTCGGCGATGATGGTCGGAGCGATGGTGGAGTAGCTGGCCTCGCCGACTCCGACCAGGCCTCGGGTCAACAGCAGCACCCAGAAGTGCTGCGGCAGGAGAACAGACTCCATTAAAGCCTTTCTCGGGTTCAGCCTGTTTCTAAGGGTCACGAAGGCCTGCTGCCACCCCCCCGGGACTCACCTCTTTGGGGGTGTAGGAGCTGGCGAGCGTCACCACAGACCAGAATGTTATGCCGCCGCTCATGATGTACTTCCTGTTGTACCGGTCGCCCAGGTAGCCAAACACAGGAGCCAGGAACATGTAGCTGCAGATAAAAACTGGAAGGAAATGCAGAGGTAAAACACCTGCAGCTGCATTTACAGGTGAAAGGTCAGAGGTCTGAATCTGCTCCAGCAGCGAGATCTGAGAATGTACAGAAACGCGTCTTTGCACGAATCAAAGCTGTGACGGGCTCAGAGTCATCTCAGGTGTTCTTACCTGTTTGAAGTAGGCCAGACTTTCCATCATTGATCCCAAAATAGTGCTCTATATCCGGGAGAACACCTGGAGGAGAAAACAAACCTTTATTCCATCACAGCACAAACAGCACCAACACAGGTGAGCAGCGCTCCTTTAACCCTAACCTGGACTCTTTAAGTCTTTATCCAAAACTTCCCTGACAACATCCTTGGAAAGTTTTGGAAAGTTTTTCTTGGAAATGTTGGATGTGGTTCGTGCGGATTTAAATTCACCCCTACAGCATTTTAATTGTTGCTAACAATCGGCGTACCTGCCACGGTGAACCTGTCCATGTAGTTGAGCAGGTTGATGTAGAAGAGGATCAAGACGGTCAGCAATGCCCGGACTCTGGACACCCCGCTGGCCGACTCCTCATCCGGCCGCTGACCCTGATCCTCCGGACCCTCCGCCTCGCTGTCGGAGGAGAAGAACGGCGCAGAGTCTGACGTCGGCTCGCCTCGAGACATGGCCGCCGCTGAGGGGAGGAGTCAGACAAAGATGATTAGTCCACCGTCATCATTCAGCGATTTGCCACGCTCAGATTTGCTGTATCTGAACTGCAGACGGACTCGGAAACATCGGGATCTCCCCTAACCGATCATCCTCTCTGCCGCGAAGGCCCGGGTTCGGTCTGCTCGTTAGCAGGAGGACGCCAACATGTCCAGAGCTGGAAGCAGTGAGGACGATTTCACAAACTGAGCCGAACTGATATTAAGACCTAATTTTTTCACGCAGTGCTGGGTCGCCCTCCTGCAGTAGACAACAGGAAGTGACACCACAGAATGATGCGATGGGACACGTAGACGGTATTTTTCCTACGAATGACTCGGTCCACGCCTAGTTTACCTTTCCTTAACATCAGTTATCGTTATTACATGAATCCTGAAACAGATTCTCCCAAAATATTATCAACATATTTCTTTTCCTCTCGAGAGGCGACCAGACTCCGGATCATCGGTACACCATGATTCAAGGACCGCCCTGCTTTTGGGAAGGATGGCCATTACTGTGTCTCAGCCTCATTTCACTGTGATGTTGACATTTTGTTGACTTACACGACAAAACTAAAAGTGTTTGTAACCGTGCGAATAAAAGAAGCAGGAAAGAGCCTCAGAGTCTGATCTGAGCTGCTCCTTCAGCCTTTGCTGCTGTTCTCAGTCCTGTTATCATGTTTCAGAGGAACTGACTGTTGTACAGCAGCAACTGGAAAATCCAGTTTCTCTCATTCTGGTGTCAGTTTCTCCATAAGCTCTGCACATGTCCGGGGAATCGTTCGCAGCAGAAGCTTCTGCAGGTGCTGCCGAGGAGCTCCGAGGACGAAGACGTGAGAAGAGGAAGAAGCAGAGAAAGGAGAAGCTGACGGAGTGAAACCACGGCCACGTGACGCTCGACGCCTGTCGCCGACCGTTTCCAGGACGGGGAGGAGGAAGAGGACAGTGTGCTGACGCGGCGAACATCAAACGCTCCTCGGCTCTTTTATTGACCTTATTATTGGTCCGCTAACCAAAGGCCTTCAGAGATCAGAGGAGTGGAACTTAAAAGCAGATTTAAGGATAACGCGGGACATAAACAGGCCTCACTGCTGCTTCATGAGCTCATTAGTCTGCTGCAGCTCTGATGAGGAGTTCTTACACAGATGAAGGCCAACACAAACCTGCTCCTCTTCCTGTTTACGTGCTGCTTTACTCTGTCTCACATATGAAGACGAGCTCTGCTGCCATGAACATCTGCCCATTTCACAGCATGGAAACACTACAGTTACAAAAACGCTTGAAGCATTACTCTAACATTACAGTTCAGAAGCACATCATACAGGTGCACTCAGGTAAACTGACCTACCTACAGCGATAAAACAGAAGACCGTGCTACACTCGCCCTTTCCTGTTTGAAGTCTGCCCAACAGAGACAGCGGTCAGGTGACCTCTGCTGTCCCAAGCTCACCTTTGAGCGCAGCCTCAGGTGAACAAACAACGAGCTGCCCCTGTGTAAATAACCTGTGACGTATACGTTAGAGGAGGGCCATCCGGCTGCCACAAACCCAGCACCAAACTCTTCCAAATATCGCACAGTATTTGGCTAATAAACTTTAATCCAACAGGAATCTTCTGATAAATTCATCATTACTGCGACATAAACTGCACTCAGTCATTTCCAGGTAATTTAATTTACTTTAAGCTCGTTGGAAGAGTCTCTGAAGGCCTTTCAGTGAATCTTCTGATGAGTCCTGTCTGCTTTAAAGCTGAGAACAGCAGAAAACGTAGCTGCGCAGGACAAAAGCCATTAAACCCACTCAGGGTGATCTGCCATCAAACACGTGACTGTAACTATGAAGCTGTTCACATGTGATTTCAGACCTTTGAATGGGTCTGACGGTAAACTGGGCTCTGTTATTACAGAGCTCAGAAATGTGGGCACACACTCGCCTCAGATTTCAGGGAGTTTTGGTTTCGTTTCTCCAGAATAAAGGTGTTACTCCTGCAAGTGTCTGACATTAAAAATGACGGCGGACGTTCGGGGGACCCGCTGGTATATTCGGCAAACACATGATCCACGGTGGATTTTAAACCTAATTAAGCAGCACACCAGCCTTCATTCAGAAAACGCGTGTTTTATTAATTGTACTTAAAGGAAACGTTTCTGATGGCTTGTAGATCTTCTGATCAACTCGGTAAATGTTTACAGTAATCCATTAAGCGTTTTGTTGCAGTACAGCTTTAAAAGATGAGCACTCCTGCGTTTCATTTCATTTACAGGAAATCACGCCGATCAACTCCTGAGGAGAAGAATAAAAATAAAAACACCCCAAATCAAAGCCACGCTAAACCAGCTCGTTTCTCTGCAGGGCAGACCGACCCCCCGGCCGGCAGTCGGGCCGCAGCGGACTCCTGCCGCTGTTTACCTGTGAGGATGAGTCAGGCCGACGCTTCTTCTTCACTCTATCCGAATCCTGTGGCTCTCTCAGCGGCCTGGGAGCGCCATACTGACGCCCTCAAGCAGCAGCTCTCCCCGGGAACACGAACTGTGCGTCGGGCTCAAAATGTTCGAATAAATGAGACGTTTACAGCCGAACTCTTCAAAAAAGACCCTTCTTCACCGCCGCCATGACAGCTCTGACGGCCGCTGAGGCTCCGCAGCTCACATGACCTCCGGTCACGTGATCCAACCAGTCCGTTAGCGGATGTTTTGTTGTGTTGAAAAGTTATAAAAGTGAGCAGTGAGAATTAGGGTGTAGTTAAAGGTCAGCCTTAATGTGATTAGATGGAGATGCAGTTGGTGTTTCAGCAATGTTTCATGACTTTATCTCAAACTGTGCTGAGAAAAACACAATTCAATTACATTTATTTATATAGTGACAAATCACAACAAACAGTCGCCTCAAGGCGCTTTGTATTGTGGGTAAAGACCCTACATTGATTACAGAGAAAACCCAACAATAAAAACAACCCCCTATTAGCAAGCATTTGGTGACAGTGGGAAGGAAAAACTCCCTTTTAACAGGAAGAAACCTCCAGCAGAACCAGGCTCAGGGAGGGGCAGTCATCTGCTGCGACCGGTTGGGGCTGAGTGGAGAGAGACAGGACAAAAGACATGCTGTGGAAGAGAGACAGAGATTAATAATAATGATTAAATACAGAGTGAAGTATAAACAAGTAAATAAAGGTGAATGAGAAGAAACAGTGCATTATGGGACCCCCCTCAGCAGCCTAGGCCTATAGCAGCATAACTAAGGGGTGGTTCAGGGTCATCTGATCCAGCCCTAACTATAAGCTTGATCATAAAGGAAAGTTTTAAGCCTAATCTTAAAAATAGAGAGGGTGTCTGTCTCCTGAATCCAAGCTGGGAGCTGGTTCCACAGATGAGGGGCCTGAAAGCTGAAGGCTCTGCCTCCCATTCTACTTTTAAGTATCCTAGGAACCACAAGTAAGCCAGCAGTCTGAGAACGAAGTGCTCTATTGGGGTGATACGGTACTATGAGGTCTTTGAGATAAGATGGGGCCTGATTATTCAAGACCTTGTATGTTAGGAGAAGGATTTTAAATTCTATTCTGGATTTAACAGGGAGCCAATGAAGAGAAGCCAATATGGGAGAAATATGCTCTCTCTTTCTAGTCCCTGTCAGTACTCTAGCTGCAGCATTTTGGATCAGCTGAAGGCTTTCAGGGAGTTTTTAGGACAGCCTGATAATAATGAATTACAGTAGTCCAGCCTAGAAGTAATAAATGCATGGATTAACTTTTCAGCATCAGTCTGAGAAAGGATGTTTCTAATTTTATAAATATTGCGCAAATGCAAAAAATCAGTCATACATATTTGTTTAATATGTGCATTGAAGGACATATCCTGGTCAAAAATGACTCCAAGATTTCTCACAGTGTTACTGGAGGCCAAAGTAATGCCATCCAGAGTAAGTATCTGGTAGCTGGCATCATCAAAATTCTGCTAGCTACTGGAATTTCCAGGAGAGCCGAATCTCTGATTCACTGATCCTGTCCTCCAAACCTACAAACAGACTACATTTATTACAAGTACCATTACTGCTAAAGGAGGCCGAGGAGTAACTAAACATGTGACACTCAGAGCAGGAAAGTGCAGGAGGAACAGGAGAGGAAGCCATGCTGCTAGTCAGCTAAGAGCTACGCTAATAGCTACGCTAAGCTAGCGAATCCTGTGTATAATGTGAATATAATTTAAAGGTGATTCAGCCCAGAGTGTGCTTTGGATGAAGTACATAAAGATCACAGTGTGAAATATGTTGTTATCTAGAAAATTATAATTAATCAAGCTACACAAAAATGCCAGTGCGCTGTAACGGGAAGAGATACAACAGTGAGAGCCAACACCAAGTGACTCCAGAGACCTCCTGGTGTTCAGATTTTATTTTTCCTTTTGCTTTTCCTCATAAATTAGACATTTTTTTTAATAGTATAATTGTGAGGGTTTTTTTTGCCAGATTTTGTCATTGGCATTTTTTGGTTATTGTAAACATTATAGTTTTTTCTTGTAAAATTACAACATTTTCTTTACTTGTAAAAATCTGATTGCTGTGGTTGTCAGACAGTTGCCTTTAGTTTTTCCATGTTTGTCTGCTAATACTTGCTAACTTCTAGCCCAATGGTAGTAAAATTTGAAAAAATGTGGCGCAAACTGAAAATGGCTAAAGTTCACCTTCAAAGTAAAAGCTTTGAAGGTGGTAAAAGCCTCAGCACCACACCAACATGTTTCAAAAGGTGCAACATTTACTTTGAAGGTAAACCTTCATTTCCTGTTTGTGGGGCACTTTTCAGTTTCTCTTCAGCTCAGAGAGGAGCTGGATGGTGTTTGTAGTCCATCACTTCTTGTTTAAACTACGACTACAGCAACATGCTAACAACCAGCACAATCGCAAGGAGGTTTGTGCTGCCAGTGGGGGATACGGCTTTTCCCTAGCAGCTGGTGGTTGCCACGGGTGTCACTGACCTCTCTGTAGGGCGGTTCACTCGATCCTGCACCGTTACCATGACCATCTCTTCACTGAACATGCTAACATCATCATTAGACAGCCTGGAGGCTGTGTCCATCTTTTATATACAGTTCTCTTCCCTGCTCATGTTGAAGGCTCGATGGCGGCCATGTCTGAATGTGTTTGTTTTTTTTACAGGCGGAGATCACATCAGGTTTTTAATCATACTCTCACACATGGAAATGATGTGAATACAGCTTATTTAAACTTTATTATGGATTTTAATAAAAATAAACACAGAAACAGGAAGCAGCCTCAGTGCAGTCACAGAAACGGTGAAATTAAAGGTACAGCGATGATGATTTGATTTGTACACTTGGTTTTTCTGTCCTTTCATTAATGCATGCTCTTTATCTTCAGCACGTAAAAATAAAGTGACCTTTGAAACAAACGGAACGAGCGTCTCGGCTGAAACGAGACTCAGACCCAGACTTCGATGATGTCGCCGTCCTCCATGTCCAGCTGAGCCGGCGTCTGGCTGCCCGTCACTTTGGACCCGTCGAAATGGAAGCGGACCGTCTTCTGATGGCTGCCGGACATCTGTCGGAGACGTACTGGGTGAAGATGGACCTCAGCGGCGCCTCCTGAAGAACAAAGAGGTCAATCGTTACATCGCTGGTGGTTAAACAAACAGCTGACGGAGAGAACGGGAGGAGTACGAACTCGGTGCAGAGAGAACTCCTGAGAAGAGTCTCGGTCTTTGCTCTGCAGCTTCACGGTGATGACGCCGCGGCCGTCGTTCGATTGGCTTCTATCCTCCGCCGCCATGACCACGCACTCTGAACACACAAAGAAAAAAAAAATACATTTTCCACTTGGCGTTTTTATTCTGAGCGTCCATCAGAGCAGCTTTGCACAGTTTAAATAACCCTGCTAACAACCTCCACAGAGGATTTTAACCATTCATGATGTCACTGACTGCATACGTACGACGTGTCGGTGGTTTTTCCCTCACCTGTGCATCATGTGACTCACCTATGATGTCGGCGATGCCGAGGCCGAGCTCGCCGACAGTGAAGCTCGTCGGCAGCTCCTCTTCCTCCCTCAGCAGCAGCAGGCGAGGAGGCGGGACATTTAGGATGACAGACAGCTGTGTCACCACATCGCTTAAAGGCGTTGACTAAAAAAAATAAAATATATTGTTTTTTTATTACTGACAGGATGCTTAAACGGACATTTGGTCAATGGAGGACCATTCTTGAATCTAAAAACACCCAGAATGCTCTGGGGCCTGTACTGCTGGATCCGTTTGACCCCGACTATTTTGGAGGCGGGGCTTAAAAGAAGAATGCCTGCTGAAAAGCTGCCAAATGGCCCTTTAATACCCTCTGGATCTGTACATACCGACAGCACCAGGATCTTGTGGACTTCGGTCCTGCAGCGGACCTTGAGCGGGATCTCTCGCACCGAGGAGCTGTACGCCGAGCTCTCTGGCTCCGGCGCAGGGCTCACAATGATGATGTCGTCATCGTCATCATCGTTGTCCAACTGCTCTTCCTCAGGATGTGGGATCGGGGGACCTCGGCGCCGTCTAGACCGCCTGCCCTTAGGATTCGGAGAGAGGAGGGAGTTCACCGCCCGGAGCTTCCGATCGATCTCACTGAGGCGGAAACAGAAATAAAACCAGCTGAAACCAGCTCGAGTTTTTAACCTGAGCTTAGATTTCTGTCCGATATACAAAGTCTGGCCTTTACTCCAAATTACTGAAAGCCTAAGGAAATGGAAGTCTGCAGAGTCAGACTCACCTGATCTTCGTTTTCACCTTCCTGGACTGTTTCTTTACCGGACTCTCCGGAGGAGGAGGAGACGGACAGCGGGGAGCTTCTCTGAAATAGAGAGAACGCAGAGCAACAGATCCAAGTTAAACTCGGCTCAGGAAGGATCCGGAAGGATCAGGGTTTCTGACTCACAGCTGCTTCTCGGCCTTCTTCTGCACGTGCTCGTCTTCGGAGTCGCTGAGGGTGATGAGGTGTGCCGGCTTGCCTCGAGAGGAAAACTCCAACAGCAAGCTGTCGTCTGCGTCGTCGTCTGCTCAGAGACAGGAAGTGATTAAAGCTAGAAAATCGCCCGCCGGTGAGGTCTTAACCCCTCAGCGTCGATAAAACCGCTGTTACCTGCGTTCGTCTTTTCAGTGAGCAGAGCCGCCGTCGGCTTCAGCTGCAGACTGCTCTTCACCTGGAAACACAAAAACAATTTCATCTAAGCAGAGACAATCTGCATGTCAATACAGTCTGATGCTGCACGTGACATTATTTAAGCTCCACCCCCATCCCTCCCAATCTCCTCCTATCCCAGCATCCTCACTGTCACTCCAGCCCTCTGCGTGTCCTCCTTCGCTGCATCCATGGACCTCCTCTGAGGTCCTCCTCTCCTCCTGCCTGCAGCTCCAGCATCTCCACCCTCCCTCCTGCACACGCCCAAACCCTCTCAGCCTCTCTGACTCTGAGCGGTCCCTCTGAAGGACTCATTTGTAATCCTGTCCATCCTGCTCACACATCCGATCTCATCTTCAGCTCTGCCACCTCCACCGTCTCAAAACTGTACATCATCCCTACTTTACCCCCACCCTCCTGCCTTCCCTTCTCTCTCGCTGCCTCCCAACACGCTTCTCCTCTTCCTCCGTCTTCAGCCAACAGCATCATAGTTTCCATCGGCACCCCGCTGGCCGACAGTACCTGTTAACCCGAACCAAGACCGATCCGGTGTGGGCACCTCATTCTTTGTGATCGATTGGCCAAGATTTGACCCCAGAGACCCGTCCTGATGCAGTCCTCCCCATTTATCCAGGCTTGGGACCAGCGCTACTACTACTACTATTACTTATAACTGGAAGTCTGTAGCATACGTAAGGACTTAGAGTTCGAGCAGCTTGAGTGTCATGTGACTGATGACATGCGGAGAAAGAGATGGCTCCTTAAATGCAGCAGACTCCAGGGACACAGGAAGCAGGAGCCGCTGATGTTGGTTCAGATCTAAAACCTAAAGACCAAAGTCACACAGTAATCCTGGATCACAGCAGCAGCAGAGGAGGAGCTCCTGTGCTAAAATGCTTTTATTTTAAGTGTTTTATGGAGTTTGTTCCAGCTGCTCTGAAACAGCAGCATGTTGTTTGGTCCATGCAGCTCTGCTTTAATCAGAGAAGCCTCCCCGGCTCTGATTGGCTGCTTACCTTGTTGGAGTAGACAGGTACGGGGACGACGGCCGACGGGTCGAGGATGCGTCGGCGTTTGGGCGGCGGCTTTGCGACCTGAGCCTCACAGCTGGGTACCTGGGAACAGAAGCTGCTCGGTATATTACACAGATATCAGGAATACTTCTACACAGTAATGCAACACAAGACAGACCCACACAAACCCCAACAATCATCACAACTCATTCCTACTCCTGTCCATCCTGCTCACTCAGTGAGAGACCTGAACATCTTCCACCAAGTTCTACCTCTTGTTGCTCTCCTTCTGTCACGGGTCACCCCTGACTCTCGCCTCCACCCTCTCGCCTCCACCCTCTCTCCTCCCTCTTCTTTGCCTCTCTGTGGAGATTTAACCCCCAAATCAAATCAAACTTGCGGATCATTCAGAAGATTAAAGGTATCTGACTTTAAACGCAGCGCTGCATTTATGCAGGTCAACTATGAGAAGTTTTAATCGAGCTTTTTCTCCTGTTTTATGAACTTATTTGTTTTTAAATCTCGTGAGCAGAAAGGGGAAAACGAAAGTAGGCCGGGCTTTTATTTTGAAGAGCCCTGATTGCGGTTAGCTAACCTGCCGTCAATCCTCGTTATTCGGTTTAAACGGACCTCCCGGGTGAACCGCGGACCCTCCGGCCCCCTGTAGGCCCAATCAGAGCCCCCCTGCCCCGCTCATTAAACACAGCATTCATCATTTCACCGTCATTTCGTCGCTTTTCGCCGATAAAAGCAGCAGCGTAACTGTCACTCACCGCTTCCTCCATGTTTGTTTCTTTCCGCGGGCTGCCGCCGTCTTCATGGACTGTGGGACATTCCAACACTCAGGGTTGGATTTTCACGAGTGCTGCCTTCACGGACTCACGGGTTCCGAGTGATAAATTGAAGGATTTCCAAAATTTACAAGTGTAAATTTGCAGGAAAAACTTTAGAAATTTTAGATTCAACTCATTGTCATTGTGCACACAACGACATGATCGTTCCAGATCACTCATCCAGAGACGAGCATCTGCGGTCATGGAGCCAGAGACCAGCGCTACCGTTAGGCAATGTGGTTTAGTGTCTTGCCCAAGGACACAACGCAGCGCAGGGACAGGGGCTCAAACCAGCAACCCTCCGGCTGCAAGGCGAGTGCCTACCCACTGCGCCACTGCCACTGTAATGGTTCATTAGCCGAAGGTGCAGGAATGCTGCTCCGGATAGCTCTGGCTTCCCTTTAAGTCTCACAAATACGACCTGATTGGACTGTACCTGTCTGTACTTGAGTTTCTCTCATTCCTGGTGGGAAATCACAGATTTTCTGTCATGTTTGGAGTGTAACACAAAGAAAGACGGGGACACAAACCTGTCTGTACAGTTTTTTTAAACAACACAACAAACATGAACACATTAAAAACAGTTTGGATAAAACAGACTGAGCCTGCGGTACTCCTCTTTCACACACAGAGGGCGCTCAGAGATGGTAAAAAAAAAGTTTCAGGGGTCAGAGGAATATTCAGACACCCCCCCCCCCCACACACACACCCATTACGATGATCTCACTGCCTGTGGAATTCTGGGAGTTTTCCTCCTGTAAGAATTTTGTCCAATTTTTCCCTCCTTTGTGCCCCCCTCACTCTTTTTAGCTTGAATGGTGGTAATATGTTGCATTTCCATCACTGATCAATACAAATCCCGATCCCATCAGAGCTGACGGGTAACAAAGCGTCCCGGGGATTTCAAACATCTTCTTATAAACGTGGGAATCAGGTCCATTTCAAACAGCGATCTTCATCCTGCGTCGGTCTGATGGACGCTGCAGCGCCCCTCACTTCTTCTTGTTCTCCTTGCAGGCGACCACGTAGCGCTGGGCCACGTTGAGCGGGGGCGAGTAACCGTCGGGGTACGATGTGTCCTCAAACAGCACCGAGTAGTCGTCCTGAGGCTGCAGACACACACACACACACACACACACACAGCGTTTCTCAGTTTGGAGCACAACCAGCTGCAGTTCCTCTAGTGTCCACTAGAGGCTCCTAAAGTGAGCCAGTCCCCACAGACTGTATAGAGATGATGGACGTAGCCTCTGTGATGTCACCAGCTGCTTTCCGCTGCGCCTCGCCGCCTGTTGCTTTAACACGCAGCTGCGCGTCCGCAGCAGATGCGCATCAAAGCTGCCTGTGCGCGGCAACTTTATCACAGTTTATTATTATTTATTTTTACAGCTACATATTTTAAAGAAAGAATTTTCTTCTGGTTCCAGAAGAACCAGAAGTGCTCTTCTGGTTCTTCTGGAACCAGGAGAGCACGAGAGGGTGGAGGCTCCAACTCACTGAACATCACAGCAACCAACGCTGATGCTTTAAAATGTTTAGAAACCAAAGGATGATGTCACAGTCATGTCCACCTTTTATATACAGTCTATGTAAAAGCTCAGCTCTAACGAATCATTGAAGTAATCGCTGTATCAGAGTTTAGCATATAGAACATCAAGGATGAGATCTAAAAAGCCTTTCTGAGGCTAATCAGGGTCTGACTGATGTGTGAAGCCCCGAGCTGTGAAGGTGGGTCTGAGGCCGACCCCTCAGAGGCGTGTCTGCGCTGAAAGCTGCGGCGCCTCACCCTGTGCGGCGGCGTGTGGATCAGCGCTCGGTAGAAGCAGGTGGTCTGAGGGTAGAGGGCCAGCACCAGCTGGTCCTTACTGAACAGGGCCTCAGGGTCCGTCTCCGGGTTGGCTTTCCACTGCGGCAGCGGGATGATCCGCCGTCTGCTCAGAGTGTGTCTCCTGCAGAAAACGCAGAAGAGCAGATTCGTCACTTTGAGAGAACCAGCTGCTGAGACTCTCCTGGAGTTTACTCCTCTGTGACGGGAACATCACCAAGCTCCGCGTCCTAAACGAGGATCTACTGAAACACATGCTTCACTGCAAGTCTGAGACATCACCATCGGGTTCAGACCATCTGACATGTGTTCATCCACAAACATGAAACCTCTGCTCCGAGTCAGGCAGGAAGGAGGAGGAACAAGGACAGAGAAGAAACAGGAAACAAAGGAGACGCAGAAGGAAAAAGAAGAGCAAGAAAAAGGAGTGAGAAGAAGAACCAGAGAAGATTAAAACACATAAACGCTGAACTCTTGTCTGCAGCATCTCAGTAGAACCGACAGTAAAGCTCAGAGCTCACAGGTTCCTGAGGACAGAACCTTCACGGTGTTCCTGTCACAGAAGATCAGATGTAGGAGAACTCACTCTTTGCCCTCTTCATCGATGTCATCCACTTCGTACCTGCAGGGGGAGCAGAGGAGGCGTCAGAGGTGCTCGCTCCGGAGGTCACATGATGTTTGGTCACATGATCTCTGGATTATTCCACAGTCAGTCACGTTTTCTTACTTGTTGGTGGAATGGTTGTAGCTGACCACCTCCGCCAGGATCCACTGCTCGTCTCCCTCCACGCTTTTCACCCTCGCCGCCACCTTGTCGCCCTGTTTGGCCACGTAGTCGCTGCTCGCCGGGGTCGCCCCGCACAGAGGAGGAGGGCTGTAGAGGGAGGGGTCACAGAGGGGACGTGACATCAGAGACTCGGCCAGCGTACACCCGAGCATCGGTACGAAGCTACCAAGGTTACAGAGCCGCTCGCTGCTGGAGCAGAAGAGAGGCCTCGAGGCCCTCGGCGCGTAAACCTCACTTCCTTTAAGGTCGCATTTTTAAAGATTCGTCGCAGCCCGTCTGGAGTCGCAATAAAAATGTTAAGTGCATGAAAAAGTTATACGCTCATTATGTTTAATTCATGTCTCAAACACCAGGACAAGGCCTCGAAATGTTTGCTGTTGCAGACCTTCGGTTTCAGATTGAAGGTGTTTCGGGCGGTGCGTCTGTGTGGAGGCGTCTCGCTGCTGGAGCAGAGCTCCGCCTTAAACTCGGAGTCTCTGCTGAGAGCAGGAGCAGCTTCCAGGCTCCAGCTTATCTGACTGAGGGGTCACTGTGCCCACTTATCTGTTAGCAGACTAAACAGATCACCGCATTTCCATCACTGCTGCTCCACTGTGTTAGCATAAAAAAGCTGAGGTAAGAGACACAACTTCTCGCATGTAGTTTGATCTTTAACACGATCGGAGGTGCTGAAAATTATTTCTGGTTTGTTCCCACGGAACAGAAATAAAGTTAATCCGCAGGCCTTCACCTCCTCGGATACGAGGAGGGACCCATACGGACCTGCGACTGTGGTGAACGCCGGAGCGTGATGCTTGTTATCCATCAGAACTACAACTGCCTGCGGGCAGCACCTACCTCTCCCCGGGCTTGCCGATCCACAGAGGAAGCGTCATGGCCGACTGCTGGAGAAGCGTCATCAGGACGCCGCGCCGCATCGTCTTCCTGGGAGGGTCGCTGTCACTGTAAACCCCCGCCATCTTTGCAGCTGCAGACAAACACAGGAGAGTTAGATTCCACATGAAGTACGACGTCCAGCTGCCGCCGTGAGAGTGCCGAAGCTACGAGACACGCACCGATCCGCCGCTCCTCCAGCAACGACTTGATTTCTGCGATCTTATCGAGGGCGTGACGCAGAATGCTGAGAGGCAGGAAAGACAAGTGAAGAAGAAAAAGGTGATTTTCAGCTCTCTGAGTTCCTCAGACAAACAAACAAGTACAGAATTATTAATGTGAGAACTGAACGGGGTGGCAGCAGTTGTTCTGTTGGTCCAATGAAGCCACAGCAGCTACAGCTGCCTGTGTCACCATCCACCTGTCAGTCAAAGAGGCCACGCCCCTAATAATGAAAACTTTAAACAGGTGGCTTTTACTCCCCGAATCTGTACTCAGAGATTACTGCCCATCGTTCTCTGAGGAAGCTAAAGCTGGAGGAACCTTCAGGACTCAAAGCTTCATGTTTTTTGTCCCTGGAAGACTTTAACCAGAACAATGTGACCCCCCCATCACGGTCAAGGCTGGAGCAGGTGCTCAGTGTGGCCTCTCACCTGCACTCGGCCTCGGCGTCAGCCTTGGCTGTGGTGTACAGCCCCCTCAGCTTGGTGCGGTAGTATGGAGACGCTGGAGGAGACACAGATGCAGTTTAGGATCACACACTCAGTGTTTGTGCCTCTAAGCGCTCACACTCACTTTTGTTCTCCGTCTGCATCCTCTCGTGTGTTTTCTGGATGTTGAGCAGGTTGTGTTCACTGCGTGACCTCTCCTCCTGAAACAGGACGGGTGCCGGTTATTAGCACGTGACCAAAACTACCACAAAGGTCACCGCAAAGGTCAGAAAAAAGGTCACCACTGACCTGCGTCTGTTTGATGAGCTGATGGAGCTCCGTGAGCAGCTCCGCGATCTTGGGGTCAGCAGACATGTCTGAACCTGTGAGGATTCGCGGCGTTAACGAGCACACAAAACCTCATTTAAAAAGCTTCCAGTTAAAGGCGGCGTTAATGACGGCAAACGGTTGGTGGAGCACAAGTAATCTGAGTATTTGGACCTCCGCATTCTCATTACATTGTGGATAAAAGGCCAAATCAATAACCGGGCAGAACCGGGCTGAATTCATCTCCTGCGTGAGCTTGATGCTGATCAAAACGCTGCCCTCCGTAATTAAAACATTTCTCAATGAACTTTGGTGTAAAGTTCGCTAAATAGAAAAGCGTCGCGGACACGTTTCGTAGCGCTAAAAACCGAATTTAACAAAGTTATTAGCGACATAATTTTAATCCAGACGCGTCAATGATCCCAATAAGCGTCACATTTTATTCAACACCAGGCCCTAAACCCACTCACCGACCTGCTTTCTTCCCTTATTTACGGTCCCCGACCGAGCGACAGGTTCTATACGCCTGCTCTTCTTCGCTGGTTATCGGTGTATACCAGCTCAGCGTGCACACTGCCACCGGCTGGGCGGAGTGTGGAACTGCAGGAACAGGACACCTATTTACTTCAGTTTATTCAGATTCATCACGCCAGAAGACAATAAAATAAAATAAAATAAAATAAAATAAAATAAAATAAAACAAAAATCTCGGCATAAGAAACCAGGATTACACAATAAAGTGTAAACACTTATTTCCATTGTGGTGCCAGAAAGCAACCAACAACAACAACAATGAAGAAACACCTAAAACATCCACGGTTACAAAAACTAAAACTAAATAAAAATCTCTCACTCTAGATACACCAACTTATTCCAAAAGTACCTTTTTATAGCTTTCTTTAAAAGAGTCAGAGCTCTTATGAAATGCAGCTCTGAAGGAAGACTGTTCCACACCAGAAGGCAGTGTAAAAAAACTAGACGTAACCCTGAGTATGTGCAGGGATGATGTAGTAGGTCTTGTATTTATAGAATGAAGGTTATTAATTGTGCCATTCACAATTTCACAAACAAGACTGAGCTTCAACTGAGCAACCCGCACACTAACCGGTAACATACCAGCTCAACAAAATTCAGTAGCACCACCAAACTTTTGAAAATTAATGACAGCACATTTAACTTTTTTGTATTTTGTGTCTTTATTGTCTCCCTCTGCAGTCACTGTTGCCATGTTGTGTCTACTTTCTGTTTCCTGTGCTGCTTGCAGGCACCTCTGTCGCTCTCTCAGGTGTCTTTGCAGGAAATTTGGGACCCTTCATGAAGATGGACATCTCAGAGGGGTTTTTGTGAACTTACAACTATGATCTCACCTTATCCTCTCCCAGCCCCGTGTTTGTTTACCCTGACTTTTTTTTCTCGTCTCCTTTTTGTGTGTTGCTGTCAAATCTGAATCTGGAGCCAATCCCGGCTCTTAGTGGATATCAATAGTATCGATAGGATGCTGGTATCGGTATCAGATCGATGCTTTTGTTGGCGTGTCTCCTGGAAGTTCAGAGCCTGTCCCCTTTCATCACGAAGCAGACTCGTCTGTGCAAACACCGCTCCTCCTCTCCACCCCTCCTCCCTGCTCTGCTGTGATTAGTTGTCTGTGGTCACATGACTCAGCTGCGCTGATCATTGAGTGGATGCGCAGAAGTACTTTACAACTAGAAACGGAAATTCTCTACTGCGGCAACACAACCAACATAAAGACACGAAAGAGCACAAAAAAGGTCCTTCAGACAGACCCAGACCCCCAGCACAGAGGTCAGAGTTCACTGTCACCGTCCTTTCAGGGAGGAAGAATACATCCAGGTAGCTCACAGAGTGGTGACAGCCATGTTTCAGTCACTCATGTCGGTTCTTCAGGAGTAATGTTAAAGTGTTCTTGGTCATCTTAGCTGTTACTGCAGCCCTGATCACCTACAGACCACATTCAGTCAAACTGTGTTACATCATTTTACTGAAGCAGAAAATAAACCTCAGACATGAACCATGAAAAATGTCTGAATACAGTAACACTTTGTTGACATTACATTTGTAGCCGAGTACGCTTGAATCATTTTTAATATTCAGTCTTCACTCCGATGGTGTCTGCAGCGAGACAATAAAAACTGAAACTGTCGGGAGCAGCTCGCGTTCACAGTTTCAGTCTCTGATCTGCTGGAAGCTCCACGATGTCACCGATTCATCTATTTTGAAGCATGTCTAAAGAACAGCACAGACTCCCTGCTGGGGGGACACGTGTACACGTGCAGCTTGTTTATCCGTACCCACTAAAACCCTGAATGAAGCACAAACTGTGTGTTGCGTAGACGGGAATGTGTGTATTAATTTGATCTTGGACACGTG